>JAANSM010000014.1:0-108149 GCA_036850725.1 Orchesella villosa | reverse complement strand
AGAGCAAGTTCTAGTACTGTTGTACTGGGTATAAAGGCTGCGAATGGGTGTATTGGGTATACGACATAATATTTCCATATATCCCAGAATTACCATGTTTAAAAGATTTTTACCATGTCAAAATGGAGAAAATCTTTTATCCATCTTTTTTTCCTACCCTGGTAAGTACATCTATATAGGCATGATGGAAAAACTTGGAATTTGATGTTATAAGCACTAATATTAACCAAGATCTGCTGGTTTCCTATACGTCAATGTATAAGTTATTAATCTCTGCATTACATTGTAGACAAGTCGAAAAAATATTTCAAAAGCTCAAGTATAACTATCTTTTTTGGTTTGTGATTGCTGAAAGGATGTGTGTGGAAGTTGCTTTTCGTAGCCGACCATCCCTATCTCTTCTCGCTCTATTCCTCTCTCTGGTCTAACTCAAAACCGTAGAATTTTCGATTGTCAGTATTAGTAGGACCTCAGTTGTGTGCTGAGCATAGCGTTATATTGTTTAAAAGTTTGCAAGCGCTCGTGTCGCGTCGTTGGATGTAAGAGTTGAGCCAGCGCTATATGGCTGAATCTATACACTCGTGATAGTACTTAATATTGTGCAGAAAATGTGTCTTCGTCATTCGTGAAAATGAAACATTAAGTTGTGTTATTTGTGTACAATTTAAAGAAGTTTTTTTCTGTTGTTTCCTGTGTCTTTATAGAGCGTCGAAGAAAAGTCTTTACTCCTGTGCTGATTTTTACTCCAAGGGAGAAAATGAGAATGATGAAACTTTAGGACCTCGATCTGTTTCTCTGGTAAGTAACAAGTTTGGTTTTATTTATTCATACAGAAAAATCAAAATAATATTCCTGCTGTGGAAGATGACAGAGGTTATTTCATTTCTCAATACCTGAATTACTGCTACCCATAAAATAGAGAGCTTATGTATGTATATTGAGCATCGTTATCCACTTTCGAGTAATTATATCACACAGTGGCAGAGAGCCGGATTGGATTGGCTTGTAAGCACTCAATAATTATACACCTTGTTAGGTTTCTCTAGTTGTGGCCACTTGTCGAATCGATGAAAATGATGATCGAGCATATTATTTTTCATGACAATTACATGAGAAATTGTAGAGAACAACATTCCTTCGCATTTAAACTGGACATTAGTACAAGTTGGTAAGTGGCATCGAATGTATCAATACGGGTGGAAGGGAGTGTGATTACAAGATAGTTGCATTATTTGTTCCTCACTTTGAGGAACAAGTCTCATCAGATCAAAGTCGTTGGCACAAATGTCTAAAGAACATGATTGAGAAGAGGGTTGAACGCTGCTAACCTTCTGAACGACACACCACGGTGGTGCGACAGGATATTTACATGTATCTAAATGCTCATTATATAAAATGCTGCTTGCAACTTGTGTACCACAACATATCTCAAAAAGGCATTTAACTGTTTGTGTTACGTTTCTATTAATTTTTTTTTGCAAAGTTTATTGTTGACTGCAGTTGGCGTAATAAAATGTTTTGCTCGTCTTCTTATTTGAAAGTCTCATCTTCAAAAAGTTCGCTGATTTGAATTGGATGGGATGGGATATATACGTACGTATATGGTTTTGAGACAAGCATGAAGAATTTTTAATTACATGTCAAAAGTAGCTATCGATATGCAAGATAGTTATTCTTGATGTTATTATATGCATAAGATTTTTACTTCCATAGAAAGGTAGTTTTCCTCCTGTCTTTCTCGTTTACAAAAGCTCTCCTTGCAACCAAGTGAGTTATAGAGCGCATGCTATCTGCCCGTCTTCAAAACTTTTATCTCTCGTGTCGTGTGGCGGTGTGGCTTACCTGTCTAACTTGATGATACCGACGTGTAGACTCAAATCCTGCTGGGTTTTTACATGCAGCTTAAAGTCAAATTCAAAAATTTATATTGGTAAAAGGAGTTAGTTTGGTCATCATCTTATATGCTATGTGAGGAGTCAATGTATGGTTGAAATGAAATTTAGTTTTTGCTTATGCATACATAAACGATGAGGATTTTTAAAAACCTCATTTTATTATTGCTTGCGACACGACCTTACTATCTGCTTTTGACCTGCTTGCCGACCTCTGACATTCTTTCCTCTTGAACGTGAACTGCCAACTATGTCTAGTTGGTTTTTAGAGGACATAAATGTCAAGCATCATTCATGAAGCTAGCAATCACAAGTTGTAAGAAAGTTAAAGGAAAAAGTTTGAGGGAATATATCAAATCAACTTCATCTTCTTTCTTTCCATATACCAACTCAATCAACATGAAACCACAAGCAGAAACGGTAAACATTTTAATACACTTTTTGCCACATTTCCTCATCTTTTGCTGTTTCATGCAAGCTACAATATAATTATAAGTTCATATATATTTTGTATTATGCAGAAGAAGAAAAACATTCTACAGTGTGTGCCGTAGATCCGGTGTCAGTCCCAGTCCTGTCGAACGAAAATACATTAAGTATTTTACACATCCGCGCATACATGTGCCATAGGAAGTTGGTGTAGGTACTCTTTCACTTGAATTCCTGTAAATAGTCGTCATTATACCAATGGAATCATCGTTTAGAACTAATTATGCAAATATTAGCATTGTTTACTATAAATTATGTGTTTTCGTGACTGTAAACTATAGCGGACAAAGGATGTGTTAAAAAAGGCGTTTGACAGATATATTGGGAATTTTTATCAACAGAAATGTCACTTTTATTTATAGGAAGTAGGTATGTCAACTTGTTTGAAACTTTCATCCAAGTCTAGCCTTCATCTCGCGTATTGTCATTTACAATTAATACCACTAGGTCATTGGTTCTAATTGATGGGCAACGAGCAACCACTATAAGAAAATTCAGCAGTTTAGAAGAATTTTTTATACAAGTTCACGAGCACAAAGCTCTGTTAAATTATATTTTTAGCAATAAAATGATAAATGTTTGATGATCCGTACTATCATAAAAACTTTTCCATGTTTTCGTTGCATTGCAAAGATTGGTGCAAGGATGGAATGACTCCTTAAATGCATGTGCAATTTAAACATTTCATCCGTGATGATAGTGTTGGTAGTGAGATACTAATATTTTTTAAAAGTTCTTACGAACTAACGATACGAAACTAAGGTTTTGAGAGTGTGGTCGAAGTACCACCACAACTTCGTAAAAGTTAGAAAACCTGCTCCACGACCACCGTATCACCGGAAGTTTCCATAATCACATTTAAAAATCTTTCTTGCATTTTTGAGGGAGAGAGAGAGAAATGAGCTCATAATGGATTTTTCCTACCTACGACAGTGACGGTACTATACTTACGTGGTTATTTCTAAATGATGTAATATATCCTTTCGTTCGTAAGCTATTTTATGAAGCACTAACAGGATACTTCAAACGTAAAATGGATATGCTTCTTATCCGGAGGTAGTAAGCTTTTTTGTGCTGGATCCCTGTACGATATGTTAGTTAATATTAAAGTTAGACACACAATTCGTTCTCTGAACCAGGTGTTCACAAACAAGCTAATTTTAGGATTTACATCCGTGATAAACATTTTTATTGCATATGAAATGCAGCAGCTGCATTGAAAATAGAACTTGGTTGGAGTGTTCAGTAATAAGGAAAAAATGAGAATTTTTCTGTTGATTCAACTTGTTTGCTACTCTATTCCGATCCACCAATTCGCATTTAAAAGTTAGTCCTCCCTATTTAAATACTTTGCACCATGCTTTACTTTAAATCATAAAAATGAATTTTTACAATGTGCAAAGGATGGAAGTAATTTAAATTTTTTTACGTTTTATGACAAATCCAACAAAACAATGTTTATCGATATTGAACAAGTGCGCACGTACCGTACCACTTGGCTATTCACGACCTCCGCTGATCTGTCAAAAAGGGTGAAGATTTATATTATCAAACGGCATTTTAGGCACGAGCGTTGCATTATTTGCAAAACTGCGTTGCGTATATTCTTATGTACATATACATCCCATCACATCCTCTATACAAGTTCCCTACAGTGGGAAGCAAAAAAACGAGAACTGACACTACAGTTGATGAATATCATTTCTTGCGATTCAGCTGAACACCGTTCTAGATGTAACGCAGTGTAATCAACAGCGGAACATTGAACCTTTACCCCATGACTATTGTGGTAGTGATGTGGTGGCCTAAACCTTGTGGACGAGTGAAGGCATTCATTATTACTAACATTTTTTTTTGAAAAAAAACGTACCTACAGTGCAACTTGGCTCTTTTGGCTTCCCTATCACATCTCATCTAGATGTAAATCTAGATATCAATGAGTATGAAAACGGCACTGCACTGCGGAGAAGGCATGCAAGCTACACACACATCCGTCTTTTATTTTCCCTTCTTCTTCTTGCACTTTTTACTATTATTATATACTCATACTCATCATTATCATTCTCTTAATTTTTTTTGCTAGTCCTCTTGACAAGCCGTGATAAGAGTTATATAAAAAATATAATTCGTTTTTCAAACATCCAGTGGGTATAAGTATAGGGTAGAACTCATACAAACAAAAACTGAAAAATAAAACGTGTATTTAGAATATTATGTTATTGTTGGTGAACTTGTTTACGTTACAATGCCACTTTAAAAGGTTCCTCTTTATTTCATTCTACATCTTATCACGCTATTTTGCAATCGACTTCAATCCCCATAAGAATTTGTTTTGGCGTGGTATTTACTATTTACAACTTCAGCATTATTAGTAGCTGTTAGGTACAATTGCTGTTATTGTTATGATTATTGTTATAAATATTAGGTTTGACACACATGACATGACAGAACAATGGGAAAGATTCATTAAGGAACTTGGCTAGTGGCATTTATGTTACATTCCTCCCATTATTGCGTCATTATACCACGTGTATATTTACTCAAAGATGAAATGTGTGAGAAATATCAGGCAGACATATATAATAATACAATTCTTGGGCTCTAACTCTAACCCGCTTCTCACTTTAGCTGTTGCACAACTGTAGACGAAAAACGGTCAATGTTAATTGTAATTGATGCAACAAAGCGGTTATAAGTGCGTACTTTGGTATGTAAATGTAACTGTCTCTGACTCTGGTATGGAAGTTCAGTGCTATCAATGTCCAAGTTGAATGCTTTTCAGGCTGAGAACTTCAGTTGTTACTTAGCGCATACTAGTTCATTCATTATTGTTACATAATCTTTGAAATCGGAGAGGTAATAGTTGGCTTTTGTTGCAAATTGCTAATTAAGCTTACATTTTATACTGAGGATGAGATCTTGAGTGGTATGAATGAATGCTTAGTTTTTTTCTGTTAGTTGGTACAAAGCTGAACATCTGCACATTAGCTAAGAGCTATTTAAACTTGAACTTCATTAGATGTTTTGCAAAGAAAATGAATATAAAAATTAGGAATAAAAGTTGACTGTTGAGAAAAATGAACCAATAATACTGTGACTGTATGATTATCAAGATGATTTGTTACCCAAACCAATCATCATAAACTGATTGAGGATTTGAGATTTGAGACTCCCATATGCATTGTGTGCCAGTTGCCAACAATAGCTCAGATATATGTTTTGAAAACATGCAAATACCACATTAAAAACAAGAAGTAGAAAAATGAATTCTGGTTCATCTTTACCTAAAATCAATCAAGCTTGAAAGTTTTGAAAGCAATGATTTGTCAACGCCCAAATACATGCAGCATAATTAATCTAGCCTTCTTCTCCCTTCATAGGTGAAACTTATCAGCAGCTCCAAACTTTTACAATTTCTGGTTTTCGTTCAAATCCTAAGGCCAAACCCTCCTTTTTTCATTTTACAAATTTAAGTTTTTCAGCATATTTTAACAACAATGAACTATTATGAATCTTTAACGCAGTGTTGATGACTGAGAAAATTGTGGGGCCCAAGATATTTTTTTTATTGAGGTCCACAAGGGCTGGGTCGGTCGGTCAGGGAGTTAGGCAACAAAAAGCGCAGACATAAATGTATATGCAACTTAACAAAGAACGGCTCCATGGATGATGTGGCAAAATTTATAGCGCAGTACAAAGGGACACAATTTCTTTAGCTTTAGCTCGAAGCAAAAGTAGTGAATAGCGATGGAGGAGGTGAAACTGTGGTGGAGGAAGAGAAGTGAACATGATTTTATGAAAAATAAATAAATTGTTGCCAGTTGATAGGAACCGGATTTTAGCCTGCGTTTGCATATTTTCCTGCATAGCCCTTGGCTCTCTCACTGTTTTTCTACAAGTTGAGTCTGCACACACATGTGTCTACAGGAGTTGGAGTTTCTTTCAATAGACAATGCTTCTTCGCACTTGCTTTTTTTGTGTGTTACCATTCCATTCCATAAACTTGAGGCTGGGATTTTATAGCCACTGTAAATTCCACTATTTGCAGCATTGCTGAATGCTTCTTGCTGAGTTGCTTCGGTCAAAGGAAGAAAATTGAGTAGAGAAACAGCCAGCAATAGGTGAGAATGGGATTGGGTTTTTATTATTATTGCTATTATCGTTATTATTATTGCTTTCAGCCGGTTGTTGTGACAGCCTTTTGCTTGCTGGGCAATGAAACATGAAAAGGAAGGTTGGTTCTGAGTGTTCGTGGTGTGGTGAGCAGGAGGTTTTTCTTTTGCATCCATTCG
This sequence comes from Orchesella villosa, assembly GCA_036850725.1. Taxonomy (NCBI): domain Eukaryota; kingdom Metazoa; phylum Arthropoda; class Collembola; order Entomobryomorpha; family Orchesellidae; genus Orchesella; species Orchesella villosa. Next base: position 101,476 of record JAANSM010000014.1, on the reverse strand, counting down.
GCTGTTGCTCAAGATGAGGATGAAATGGGATAGCTTTTTTGGCGTTTGAGGATGATCAGTTGTATTGATCAAGGGTGGAAGAAGCAATAAAAGAATACATTTTTACGAACTCAAATCTCTTCAGATAATTGATTTCACTTGTTGCTGGCCATTCCGGCAGCATATCTTTGAGGTTTTTTAGAATGAATAACCTTTGTTTCAACAAGTTGCTGCGAATTTTCTATTTGAAGGTTGGAATATATTGCCAAATGACACGCAAGAAGAATGATGTATCTAGCACAAAACAATGAGACGAATTTCATCATACAGGTTTAAAGCTGCACCGAGCTACATGTTACATCCTGTATTTATGGTTTTATAATCCGTCTTAAAGTACAATTTCATGTAGTTCCAGTCACCATACTAATTTCCTACAATAAAACTAGCAAATGTTAAATAGACAACAGGGATAATTGTACAATTACTTTCACAATTCACACAAGAGACGAAACTTCATTGAGAACTCTGTTTTATGAATGTACATGTGATTTGCTTTTTCACGAAATGTATATGCGTGGATTTTTGTGAAAATATGAAGATAATGCATCTCAAAGAATGTGGTCCAGGGATGACAGGTGCAGGTATTTCGTTTTAGTACATTATGTTTTATGTATCATCTTTTACCCATTGCTTTGTTTTTCTGCTCTTTTGTTACCCTCTTGGAGAACAGTGATCTCTGATTGTTGCAATTAGCAGGGATAAATGTTTGGCTGGTCAGCCAAGATTTTTAGTTCGTTTTAGGTGCGGCGTATCAGCAAACTTGTAAAAATTTACTTTCCAAAATGACTATATAATGATATAGGATTCTCCATGCAAGTATTATTATATTGTGATAGAAGTTTAATAAATTATCATGCCGCTGAAAAATCTTGCCACATAAAGCAGTCAACTGTGTTTCACTTTGAGTTGTCAGGGTCTTGTGTGTGAATGTGATTTTGCAAGAATTCCAACGAGAATCGTTTTCTTTTGCATGAGTAAACAGTGATCAGTTCTGGACTAGTGTTTCTCTGTTGAAAACATGTATACATCAATTAATGCATTAGACCTTGAACTGACATTATAGTCGAAAATGGAACTAGTCTGAACTAAAGTAAAGTATGTAAGTATTTTACTGATATTAATGACTGGAGGCTATTTTCTTTCTCACAATCTCCACTCTTTCAATCTCCCCATGGATTGTTAAAACAAAGCTGAAGTCAATGTATACCAACATTTTTAGGTAATGGTGGACAATGGTCACATATTTTGTTGTTGTTAAAAGGCCAGGCTATTGTATTTTAAGAGAGTTTCATTCGTCCATTAGTATAAATTACAAATTCCTTTAGAGAATAGAATACATACCAAATATTTGCTGTGGTAAATGCTACACATTCTCACACTCATCATTAGCTATAGTATGCAACATTTGATTGGAAGATTTGAAAGCAAAAAAATTGAATACATTTTCTACTATAAAAGGTAACATATTTGATTGATACCACACCACTCCAGCACTTGATTCGGCTACTTTGTAAAAGGCATTATGTCCACTCATGTAAATCAATCTTAAAATTGGTTATCGGGTGACAAGATCAAGAAAATGTTTCATATGACCATGTCAGTTTTCTTATAAGTGGATTATAATGCTTACAACCTAAATACTTTGGTCAGTATGTATACACACAAGACAAGCCTGTAAGTGAATCTTGTTGGTTGATTTGACGTGATTTATTGTCAGTGCAAAAATATTTAGATTAAAGCCTTGCGGTAACATTTTTTCTGGTGATTGAAATAGAGGCACTAATTGTTTTTGGCTTGATGAGGAGGATCCTTAATACTTAATTGGCTTTGTTACAGCGAAAAAAATACTTTATGTAGAATGTAGAGTATACTTGCTACTACCGCACTGGGATATAAACAATGATGTCTCTTTTTATAATCATATTTCATCGGAATCCATCAATGACTCGTAAAACTGTACATGCATATATATATATATAAGTAAGAGGTATATTTATTGCAGTGTTTGTGGGTTTGTTTATTCATGTCGATGATGATATGATGAACCAATTTGAATTTGAAGTGTATGCCTGAATAAATTATGTCGACTGACTGACAAGACAAGTGTCCGCTCACTGAAAGCTTTTGTGATTCAAATGGCATTTTCAAATCTTACTACTGCTATTGATCTCACATGATGCATTCCATGTCATGAAAATGAAAATATATCTTTCAAACTGTTCTCAAGTGAGATGCTCACATTACACTCTTCTCAATGGGACATCAGATTAAGAAACTTGATCTACATTATTAAATATCGTATCAAAGACGCCGAAACTCAAGTGCAGTATTATTTTTCATTTCACAGTTATCAACCAGGCCAGTTAGTTTCTTGATTGTAATCTTTAGTTGTGCTAATGTAGACGAATAACCCAAAGCTGTGTGGAGTCATTGAAAATATTTATATTTACTTTGTGGCTTTCTATGTTTTTATAACATTATTGTAAATTGACACCGCTTTGGCATAGAGATTTAGGGAAGGGTACATATTCATATTTATATTCGACTTTGAAAGCAGGGATACTTATCACTAAATACAGAGAGTCCCACTACAAAAGGTTTCGAGCTATGTATCCACCTGAGTGCTGAGCCTAGCATAAAATTGTATATGAATTAGGCGATTGTTGTATACTGATGATATCACCCGATGAATTCTTAATGTACACATTTTTAAATTGAGTAAATAGCTACTTAAATTATTTTAGCATTAAAATTTTTATTTGCAATTTTTATGAACGTAGGTGCATGCACGCATATCCCCAGCCTCACTCAACCCTACACCCTACACCCTAAGAGTCCGCCAGTTCATGATCATAATGCAGGCAATTATTGTCCGACGTTCCTTTTATAGAGGTGAAAAAACCTGTGAGTTTTATGTTTTCCTTCATTTCAGTTGCATTCAGCTGTAAGAAACGTAATTACCTCTTCAACATTTTATTTTAGCATAAATTTTTCATGACTAGAGAATAATGCAGGACTTTGACATTTATTTGGCAATATTTCGGAGGTATATAGTATCTATCTATTACCTCCATCTTAGGACTCGTGTGAGATTACTGAAGTATCAATAAAATTGCAGCAATTCACAGCACAATCATCCAAGACCTTTGTATCCTTTTGGGTGAACACGACGCACAAAAATTCTTGTGTGTGGCAAAAGTTTTTTTTATGTTCGTAAGTTGTAACCTTTCAGTGAAAACTTGATGTGAGATACAATGGCCTTGTCTTCACTATTAAGCGCTTTGCAAGCAAGAATCAAGAGTTAAATTATAGAAAACTGTAGTCATTTGAAGATCATTATACTAAAAAAATAGTTACAAAGAAAAAGTTTTACTGCCAGTTTCATTTTGAAGAGGTAAAATTGGGAAGCTAATAACTGTCGGTTGGAATTTGGATTTTTTAGAGGACGCATGCTATGGATGCTAATAAATGACATTTACTGATAAAGTTGAAAGGTATTAAACTGGAAATTGCAATCCTAAATTTTGTATCTCTGTGTACCATAAGTAGTAGTGTACCATGATGAATGTGATTGGTAACATGATACTCTTGAGGAACAAGTATTTTAGGATGACAGGTACAATTGTGTCAAGTGAACTTGAGTACGGTAATGAAAGACATTAGTATTAATGGCTAGTTCATTTTGTAATGTATTTTAATGAAATTTTTCTTTAATTTAGAAAAATTTACAACAAAATTTGATGTTAGTCATTTCATTTTTCAAGCATTGTAAATGCTCATGACATAATTTTTTTTGGTTATTATGGCAATGATATCAACTTTGCGTGGACAAATTCATACTTTAAAAAAATTACGAAACACATTACGAATCATTTGGGTAAATCAGGACATGATGATGACTTCAAATTGTAGAGACTTTGCAGGTTTAAAAAAATGCAAAAAAAAACAGCTTCAGCACACTTGACCACCTGAAGACTTCTACAACGTGGGAGGTGCATATGTTCATTTGGTGTGGAAATGTGTTGTGTTGATAATAGGATGGGATGTCAATTATGACAAACTATTTTTTAATGCTAACATTTCATACTTTAACTGCCGAAATTTGCCGTTTCATTAGAAACTGCGAATGGTTAGATTATCATTCCTCTCCACTTCTTGAACGTTTAACGTTCCCTTTGGTAGCATGAATCTATGACCTAAAGTATTTTGGAATAGTGATGGAGGGCCATTTCATTAGTATCCTCTCTATCATGGCAAGCGTGGACGCTATATGAAAATCATGTCATTGTCGTATATGAATGAACACTTAGAATTTGTAAGCAAGCAAACCTTCTCTTGAGAATTAGAAGTACTAATGGAGAAGGAGGGGTTTCGAAGTTTATCACAAAATATTAAAGACTATGATTTTGCAGAAATCCATCAACAAAAGAAAATTATTCACACTGATTTTATGATTTCTGTTTATCGCTTTTTGCTTATAGACAGTTCATATTGCAAATAAGTACATGCTGGTTTGATAAAATAGCAATATTTTTGGCAGGTAGTTGACAGTACAATTACGTAAATGTAATCATCCACATACTTACGTAGGTTTCTTGCTCATTTCTTTGTGATAATCGTAAAAATATTATTTGTTGCAATGCCTAATATTCAAATACATTTTATAAAGCCAAAATCATGATGCTTGCCTTCGACTTGATAATGAATTTTAGCAGAGTCATTAAGGCAAGAAACAATACTAATATTTTTGCTCAAATTAGCGTACCACACTTTCGATTTCAAACTCTTTCAGTCTTTGGCACAATGGTGGCGAGTCTAACAGTTTTAGCTAGTAGTTTAGCTTGATCAGCTTGTAATTACATTAATTTTTTAAAGCTTTTATTGCTAGTACTTATGTACTACTCTTCTCACATTCACGCGTATTTGAATAACATTTTCCCTATTGAAGTGATCTATTGCCGTGTGGTGTGACGCTGTTAAATCAAATGTAAGTTACGTTCACACATGTTCAGTCTTCAGAAACTAGAAGCTCTTTCTCTTATACGTTTAATGAAAGGAATTCAAACTTACCAACACACAATCTTAGCTGAATCACACACTAATGACTGACAAAATTTATTCTGTCCTTCGTTGAACAAGCATGACAAAAAAAAGTTGATGAAAGCTAAGAACCAAAGGAACGGTTTTTTATTAGCACTGATTTTATTGCACCAATTACCACGCACGCAACAGCATAGACAAACATACAAGAACGAAACACACAAAATCATTTTGAAATTTAAAGAAGCATGATGCATGGGAGAGTGAGGACGTGAGCGAAAGTGTTGATATGGTCCTCCATTGTGTCTTCTAATTTGGTCAAATTTGGTATGTAAAAGAAAGTCAGGGTCTAATTGTAAGTAAAAAAATCACAGCTAAGCTATAGCAAGCTCGTTTTACTGCGAGAGCTTAGCAAATGAAGCGAGAAACGTTTGTAAGTTTGCACTAACAAAACATAACAGTGACCTTTTTCAGATAAACAAAGGATTGGCAATCACAATAAAACCGCGTACGAGCATCTCTATTCTCTTTTTGTTTTGTCCGATTTTCCCTTATTCTGCTTATCATTGCTTTCCCTTAAAAACAATATATCACAGCTAGACAGTGTACACATATTTAGCTTGGGTCAACCTGAATGAAATTAGAAGGCATTGAACTTCGATTCAGTATTTGTTTAGATCCCAAGTGTTGACGGAAGTTAAAGGATTGCCAACGAATTTAATTAGTAGATCATTTCGTATATAATATCCGTTAAATTAATGCGCTTGCTTATAGGAGTTATTGAGCCGTGCAAGTTTTTTTAATAATTTATTTTGTCTGAGACTTTACCAATTCACGCTATCATTTCACTCTGATCCCATTAAGATATATTAATGTAGACATAAAATGTATTATCTTTTCATCTCGCCAAGAATTAACTTGTTTTGGGGAGTAGATAGCGTAGGTATTGTTATTTATTGTTAGGAAAGCAATGAGTGTGCTGCGTGTTTAATTAAAACTCGATATCTTGTGGCATGTCAGACCTGTCATCTTTAATAAGGAACACTTGAAATAATAATACAATTTTCGAGCAATACAAGATAATTAATATGCATGATAGTAATTCGTGTAAAAATTAAAATTTTAACTGCATGAACAGTTTTCTTACACAACGGCCATGGTTTTTTGGGCTTTATAGTGGAGTAAAAGGGTATCAATACAATATTAGCTTTGGGAGTTTGTAATCAATACAAGTTATTCTGGCTCCTGATACGGTACAAAACATTATGATTTAGGGACTATGGTCACGTTTTCTATTAATTGAATTTCTTTCAACAGTAAGCTAATACTAAAAGAGGGAGAGACAAGAACACCATCGTCAAAATAAGATGCGTCTATGGAGGTCCTTTTAATACATTTTCATGTTGCACCACCACTTGGTTCATCATGATCAGTTTAATTTTTATTGGAAAGATGATACTCAGAGCAGTCATGATTTCAATTTGTGAATTGTGAGCCAATATAAGAATATTAAAAAAAATATAGTCCTGCTTCGTACGAAACCTCATGAACTACATATTTTATTGCAATCCGAACACTTTTCTATTAAGTACAGTGATCATGTGAACTTGCAAGTGCATAATTTTATGTACTTATTGCTCCGTTTTGCAAATTTGACGATGAAAGAATGACATACATGGGAATGGCATTTTATTATCACGACAACATAACCTTCTTTATCTTTAATGCGGAAGAAATCTGACAGAGCCTTAGGATAAATCGTATAATGTATCCTAGCATATTTATCCAATCCTCATATGCATGTCTTCATCTTATTATTATAAACACCAAGGGAATGAGCAACAAAAATTTTGATTTGAAAGAGATCGTCATTTGAAACAAAATGAAGAACTATCATATTTCAGATTTTCGATGATGGGCCAGTGCCAGTTTCCTTGCCAGCTTTACTTTTCCTACAAAAAACAGGAATCTGATACTTTTTTGTGGTTCAAATTTACAATGCTCCAAATTTTTTATTTTAAAGCACACGAACTCCGAAGGATGTAAATAAATGAATGATTTAGTCATAACAACCAAGCAGTCCTGCAAAAACAGAAACTCAATCCTCGTGTTATCATTCATTTTCGAAAAGCATATAAATTTACTCTCTTCAAACTCTTCTTTCAGCAGGCAGGTGCATCCGCTTATTTTTTTTATCGTTATCGTTTGTAACAACCGATGAATCAACCATCATCTCCATCAACATGAATCCCTGAAACTGGCAAGTACTCATGTGTTAGTCATCATAATGATGAATCTAGTAACCAAAAAGCTTAAAATGAATCATTCACGGGGATAAAAGCTATTTGCCTTAAAAAACTGCAACTCCGCTCATTATTGTAGCGTTAGTAAAGCACATAGTAAACACGGCGGAAATGGCTTCACGCAAACCATAACAAAATGGCTTAACAAGCGTGACCATTATGTTTTCTGTGTAAAGTGCTCAATTTATAGGATGCCATTGTTAATCAAATGGAATGAAATGAAAAACTGGAGATGCTGGTTTAGTTTCTTCAAGTTAGCAACACTCATTATTACGCCGATTACTTTACTGCTTTTATTTCTGCAACAAAGCAACTATAAAGGATGTTTTGGGATGACTCACGCAATCTACACCAAAAGAAGAAAATGAATACGCACATACTGTGAGAGTGACTGACAGATGAGGAGAGTATAGCACAGCAAGTGGTTTTGTTGGATGATATGCTATTTCAACTTTTCAACACTACTGTGAAAATTGTAATGGTTGGATCGACATTGAATATTTATTAGATATGTGTGGTGCCTGCAGACAGGAGCAACAGGGCTTTTGCATTACGGTTGCAGACTTGCTTAAAATTTATGAATAAGTAAAAGGCAGGAGAGTAATTGAATACATATAATAATATTCTAAAACACAGGGTTGAAGTCCCAGCTGCTGTCCCTTCCCATTGGGCTATCATATGATAATGTTCTCGTGAATTAGTTGGAATTAATTTTTGTTTCGTTGACGTCGTGCAGAAGAAGATGATATTTACATTTATGACTAATTTGCATGCATGAAAATATACGATTTTGTCCCTTATTTTCTACAGCAAAGTAGGATACTAATATAGTAATGTTTTTTTTTCGAAATGAAATAGGGACTCTGAAGAAGGGAATCTTAGTTTCAGTAACCACAATAAAAAATATGATTCTCATGTACTTAAAGTCCTACTGCGAAGTTGCAGATTGAAATCGTTCAAGCTACTGACAGTGAAGATAATCATGATGGCATATCAGCCTTGGACGAAGGCGCTGCTGCAAGTCATTTCATTTTTTGGTAAAGTTTCTGCTTCTCAAGTTGTTTTATAATGATGCTGAATTGGATCAAGATTAGATCCGGTTTGAAATATGAGAACGTTTGTTGCGGCTTGCCTTTTTATGAAGGGTTTTAGGTGTCAAGAAATCCACAAAGTGTAAAGTAATTGTATCCTATAAGCAGTGGATTGTGAACTGCAATTTAATATTCACTAAACAGTAGGTGTGTTTACTGTGCTAAGAAAAAGATGTTATGTTTTCTTTTACCCACATGGTCCTAATGCCAGTTGTCAAATCCATGCAACTAGACTGTAAACCTGTGGTCGCTCCTGCTGATCGTTGATCTCTTTAGAACTTTAATCCATGGTTTACCAACTGAGTCTCATCTCACATCTTCTTTTGCGCATATTAAAATTCAATCTTGTATAGCAAATTTATGTCTTCACGTTTTTAGTTACAAATAAATCATCAACTTCGTTTTATACAGTGTTTATTCAAATGAATGCCAACTCATTTATCCTAATGTTTGTTGTGGACGTTATCGGATTTCGTCATCTTCGTCATATACAAATGTCACTTTGAAGACGTATCCATTGGTAATCAGTGGCAGTTTAGACAGATAAATGTAAGTAAAAGCTTGTTGTTTCTTAAAATTGCAAACAATAGCATTGATCAATCACTCAGTTAGTCGTGTTGCTACTTATTCTATCTAATACATTCAATTTGCCATGTCGTGTAGTCCAATGGAAATTGAAAACTTATACTTTGTTCATCATTCAGTGGAGCCAAAAGGCATAATCATTTGTATTTGAAAGTGTTTGTCTCTTCTTACATGATTGTAAATTGTAATATCAACGGCAAGGATAACGATAATGTTTACAAAATTTAGTCTCATAACTCCCTCATAGCTACTAGCTTGTACAACGGTTTTTATTTGTAGTGAAGGACGATTGTGCCTGGAAGCTAGGAGTGTGTAAGATAGCCTCATTATGCTTAAATAATAAATAATCATAAGCTGTGCTATAAGGATAATGTAAATTGTTAGCTAATACATACAGTAATTGATTCCTCCGTGTTTTGTTTGTCTGTCATAATGAAAAATTGAGTATCAGTCTCGAGTATTAAATTTCATTGATTAATAAAAATTAGTATGAAGCATCTGACGTTTACAAGGTCGTGATTATTTGAAATTATGCAAATATTATTGTTAGTTTGAACGTTGCATGTGTAATGAAAGTAAAATATTGTTGGTAAAATTAACTCAACAGCAATAATGTCTGCATTTTTGTGTAGCATAACATTTGATTACAATGTTTACAAATGAGTTATGTCGTCTTTGTTACCAAAATTTAACAATTCTTGAATTCGACGATTCTAAGATTAATTTTGAAGGAGAATATGTGATTTCATTGAGGTATTTTTAAATTATATTTTTAGAATTGTGTACACAAAAATGATTTTTTTGACATAATGGCAACATTCAATTGTCAAATCACCAACGGTTGCGCATGAAATTGCTCGGAGCACTAGAATTGCGTTACTTCAATGTGAAAAAGTAATAACTGCAAAACATACTTTCCTTTTTCTTTGAGATACGAATTGAAATCTTTGATTTCTTAGAATATCTACAAGCTTATGAGCAGATGCATACATATAAATTCCCATAATTCATAATTGTGAATGGTTTTTAAAGCAGCTTTCAAATTAATCTCCTCATTAAATGACATTATCAGATTCTTGCATACGCTTTGGTAAAGGATTTGCAATTCATCTAACATTCTATATGTTGCCTTTAATTTTCACCGTAATCTTGCTGCTAATAGGATCCAATTCTTGTGATTTCATTTCTCATTTTGACTTCATACTCAAACATTCTGCTCTCGAAATGCAACCTTAATTTATCCAATTCTAAACTTACCATTTACTAATTTGAAAATTTGTGTAATTGTATTCTTGTTTGTAATTGATTATTACAATAAAGTGATTGTTTTCTTCCAGACTGCCCTAACTTCTGACCCAAAGCGACCAAGCTCAGCCTTAGAGACTTCCCGAATGTCCCAGCTTGAAACACTTGAAGCCAAGGTAAGGTTAATTGTTTAATGAAGTCATTTCCGATATAGTTTACTACTTAACAATTCAAACTATATAGGCAATTTTCAACGACATACATTAATATTAAGTGTAAGTAGTTTATCGTTGAGGGAACACGAACATACCTCACGTTGATTGAAAGACGATAGGTTCTCGACCCAAGAATGATGTGCAGAAATTGTTGAGATGCTGCTACTACATGAACGATATGGCTTTTTAAAAGGCAGCTCTCATTGTAAGATCGTTATAATTAATTGCATTAGACAACCCGTATGGATCATTCAATCATTTGATATGATAGTAATCTTGAAAGATTTATGAATTTGCATATAATCTTAATACAAATTTTCAATCAGGAACCAGGGAACAACAATTGTTAGATTGATTAAAGGTGAAAAGGGAGATAAATAATAATGCCACCGATTGGCGATGACAGCACATGTATTGCCGATTGATTGAGGAAAGTTCCAACGTCACTTAATGTCAGACGCGTGTGTACCGTACAGGAATAAATTAACGAAAGTACGTGCCAGTTAAGCTTCTCTTGTACAAAACATGTGGCAGTCCTTTTTATCATATGGTTAACAACGGAAACTCTCACAAAAATGAGTATAGCACACATTCTACATAGCAAATACTTATGGTTAGATCCATCGACTTAAGATGGTATCGAACAATTGGGATTTTACAGTTTTACATCTTCCACATGGCTCTCCATTACGCAGCAAGTTTCATTCTTTCTCAAATTATCTCATCATTCTCATCATCATCAGTATAATACATATTCTCCTCTTCTGGATAGTTGTGGCATAGCAAATAACCGAAATGGTTGGGTGACAATGAACTGGTTGGGCACAGATTCTGAGTAATCCGTTGATGCATTGCCATGTAATTCCTACGAGTTGAGCTGAAAAAGGCTTTAATTTTTTTGGACTCACACTCACGGTCAATGGTGTGTCACATGTCACAAGAAAGTTGTATGTTTTCTACGCATGACGAACATTAAAAAAGCAGCTTACAATTAGTTGATCAACGTTCAACGGCTGATCACTGACATTAAATGTTCTGTAGATACAATGTGCTTTTATGTTTATAGATAAGTATATTGCATTTACAAACAATCAAGTACGTGCTCAGTGTCTAGATCAATATGAAGAAAGGTTGCACGTTGATTATTTGAATTGAGTTGATTTTTAGGCTAGAATTTTGTCATCGGTGACACACTAAAAATTGTTGCTATACCTAAGTTAACGGTTAGCGTTGGCTTAAAATCAAATGTTAGTTTGGCATAAATGAATAAGTATGTTGAATAAACCCGTGGATGCGACTTAATAACGAGTAGGTATCATATAGTTGGCAAACACCAGTATCCGTATTTCTTGTCTAAGTCGTATAAACCACCATTATTTTGTTGAGTTTAACAAAAAGTCTTAATTAAACTTGGATTTCAGATGGCAAGTATTGAAGTATCCCTATCAAAACTCGGAGCTCTACCTCGAAGAAAACGAAACGGCATTCTTCCTGGTGTTGCGAGATCCCTACACAACTCCCACATTGGCAGCATGAACGGAACGGTATCAGCAGCTGTAACAAGAGAATTTCATAAAGAGATTGATTTCTTGAAGAATTGCGTTCGTGACAAGGAGAATCTTATTCTAAAGTAAGTATTTTTGTAGTGTCTGCATCCCATTTATTTTTGGAATTTAATGATGTAATGAAACCTCTTATACACTCCCCTTTTAGTTCTGTTAGTTTACAAAAAAAATCTGCAATCTGATTTGTAATTATTATGTGTAGTGAATGGCATATGATATGCTCATACAACCAACAATTTATATATTCGCATTAGGCCACAAACTTAAATTGTTTGTTAGCGGGTATCACGAGATATCGGTTGGCCTTGTCTTTAGACATTTTGACTGATGCAATCAAATAAAATCGTGGAATTAGTTAATAACATTTGAAGTATTTATTCATACTCTGACCCTGCTTATGTTTGCTTTTCATTGAGTCGATTAAGAATACATTTTATTAAAAAAGATGAAGGTAGATGTGCAAGTCATACTTAATGTCGTATGGCTATCAAATACCATTATTTTTTGCAACGCTGACGCTGCTAGCTATATTCTAACTCGTGTTGATTGTAGTAAATAATGCAAATTATTATTGTAACCTTTGAGCATATTTTTGACAGTAAATAATTACCTTTCTCATTTGTCTTTTAGAGGTGTACTAATTACCCACACCTAATGAGTTGCTGAATTGTTATATTGTTAAGCTTTCTGTCTTTTACCAGCTTGAGTACTTAGGATACAGATTTTATTTGTGCTTGCTAGTTACTTGTTGCTACTGTCAAACAAAAACATATTACCAAATCAATGCTAGCTTCTCGTCCTGCTAGATTGTAAGTCATAGATAGCTTCAAAATTCTATTTGTTTTAACAGCATGAGCCAAAACAGACAGAAAGAGAGATTCTAAAGGCTCGTGAATTGTACAATTCCAAACATGTTATTTTGATAGCTCATTCCGTATACGACTACTCAATCATCAGAGTGAGAGAAATTAAAATTCAATTAAGAGATTAAATATAGCGTGTTATTAAACACAAATATATGGTATACATATAAGTACGTTCAGACCGTGAATGATCAGGCAGTGTCGTTGTGGCCTAATAAAGTAAAGCTTAGCTGGAATATTTAATTTGTCACGTGCCATAGAAGACATATAATATACAGTTTTATGTAACAATGCGCTTTCTATCTTCTATTTTTATTAAAGTATTCCGTTGGTTATTAATATGATGTAGTAAAAAAATTTGGTTTGGTAGGTGGTACAATGGAATAATATACTATATACTTAGGTATACAATGATGTTTGCAATCACATCAAAATTCAGTTCAGATGGAACAAATGATGCCAACTGAAGCACACCTTCTTTGTCACCAAGTGAGTGCAGATTTTGTTGAAAAACAAAAGGGAATGATATGACGAAAAGTGACTACATACCCCATTTTAATATTATTTTATATTTCAAGGTAGTGACAGTAATCAAATGTTATTTATGAAATTGAGGCAACTCAAGCATGAAATTATTAAATTTCATTCCTGACTGTACAACAGCCCAATTTCGTTTTCTTCAGTGACTTATCTCCGCCTGCATAATTCATTATCCATTCACCAATTTCATTTTCATTCTTCTTTTGACTCCATTATGTTAGTAGTGTCGTTTGGGAAATGACCTCTTACAGTGACATCATATCAAAATGATTGAGATTTTCCCTCTTTCTCATTTTAATTTATCAATTGGCACTTTAGATTTGACACAGTGGTCGCATAGTTTGGTTTTAAAGGCCATATAGTCATCTACGCGTCTTTATTGTATAGGCACACTAATATAATTTTTTTTTACAAACTCAGGATTCCTTTTGAGTAACCCATACCACCGTTATCACTAGCACGATCAGTGCGGCATATTGTCGGCGAAGGTGTCACTACGTGTGTACTGAAGCGACTCATGAAGTTGTCTCCTAAAATGTTGAATAATGATTGTAATAAAAGCGATGACTTGTTTCGACACTCTCAGCTAGACTAGGTCGCATCCCTTTACATCAGTCACACACAACTACTTACACAGTGAGTGCACAAATGATATTTTTATTGTAGGTTTTAGAATTACTTTATTATTCGTGTAATAACTACTGTGTGCGAGATGGCGGCTTTTTCTCACGGTTATGGACTTTTGACAAAATTGAGAAGGATATGCTTACATATTTTATTTTATATAGACTAGTATAGTATATCTTCGACCATATATACTCAAATCTCTTACGCTGACTGTCACGCAAACAATTTTAAAGCCCACTGATTTATGACAGCTGCGCCCATAGTGAGCCTATATAATTCATGCACAAAAACCATTTTGTAAGCGAGCTTTGTTTTAATAAATTTAATTGCTAATCCCAATCATCTCACGTACTACTGTGAGCAAACATGTCATTTGCAGAAATAAATATTACTGAGCATTTGCTTTCGTTCGTGTGAGATGATTGTTGTAGCTGTCATTTGGAGATTTGTATGAGTTGATTTAAGTTAATTTACCCCCATAGTTAAAATAAATTTGTATTGAGTGTTTCAAACTCCAAATAAATGGTTATTTTCAGAAAATAATTGTACAAATCTGAAAGCATATATTATAAAACCCATGCGTCTGCCGTCTACTCTTGCCATTTCATGCGACATCCGGCCCCCACACTCTACTTTTAATTGTTTACATAGGTTTTAAAAATGAGGCTGATTATTTTTACGAGGAACAAAGTATTTAGATCATATCTTACCTAATGCAAGTTGGATGGATTAAGAAAATACATCAAATTGCTTTTACTGTGTTTCGTAACATTAAAATAAATTAGCATGCTTACTTTCTTTGTGTATAGTGTATAGATTTTCAAAGTTATGACACTTTGTCTACAACATCAATCTTCAGAAATAATATAAGCACGCATATATTATACAAACGATATTTTGTTATGGTTGATTGATGTGTCTGATGAGAGGATTGGTATACATGTAAAAGGTAGTCAGTCATGTTTGATATTTAATACGTAATATTATCAAAGCATGCAAATAATGCAGTTTCCATTTTGCACTGCTTGTGAGAAATTTTGCTCTCGTTCATTTCAACCAATTGACATTTTGCAAATCTGTGCTCTTTTCTTTGGGAAAATTCTTGACGTTTTGTGTGCAATTACGTAGTAGTATACTCACGACAGGATTGACTGTATTATGATCCATTTTCTCTACCTGAGGCCCTGATTCATATCTCATTTGATGACTGATGAGTGACGACCAATTTGATGTGCATCGTGGTATTAATACCACCACTTAAAGCAATTGTATTCATCCTGTTTGATAACATTTGTTGCACATTAATGCAAAACTGAATTATGCACGTATGCCATAATAGCCGTCTAGAACGTTTTTATATGAATGAAAGTCAATATGTTTTTTTTCTCTCATTACTGAACTACTGACGGTTAAAGCTATGCTAAATGACTTTAGTTTCTGTTATTTGCTGCATGTAATCACTTGTCTCAAAAGTGTTGAATAGCCATGAACAAAGTTCCAAATGGTTGTGTAGTGAGTGATTTATTAAATGGATCGAAAAGTTTGAAAATCCAATTTTGAGCAAAATTGCTATTCTGTCACGCCATATTTTTGTTTGTCGTTGAGTAAATGTTACACTTAATTTATTTAGTTGATTGGGCTCTCTTGTGTTTAGTGGTGATTTACCTTGTGACACGTTTTGTAGCTAAAGATCCACCTCCACACATCATTTCAACATTTAATATTTTGTTTGAGTAAAAAAAATGCGATCAAAATTCCTCTTCAACCAACTAACTGTGTAATAAGCTAGCATAATAATAAGATTACTTTTACTCTTTTAAGAAGTCATTATTCAACCATTGAAATTATTCTGTCATGTTTCTTAACAAAGGTAAATGTGCATGACCTGAAAATTCTAAAGGTTGTGATCTTGATATCGGAGGTACCTCTCTACAAATTTCTGTGACGATTATTTGGTGAATAGATTGTGAAACTGCGTAGTTCAATATAAGCGTGGGTGCTGAAAGCTTGAAAGCACCAGTTCAGTTTCATTGCAGTTGAAACAAAGAAAATGTTTCAGACAATGCGTCGTCGTCCAAATCCCTAACGACATTGTAGCAAAGCTGTGTTGTTTTTTTTTTTCGTTTTGTAAAGTCAAAAGTTCAGTCTATTGCTTGATCTACTCAGATTTAATGCCGATTCGGTCTCAAAAACTTAAAAACTTGCCCTGCTTTGTGGCTCTCATCGTCGCTGTCAGCTTACAGTTGTTTTTCTTGTGATGTATTTGGTAGCCTGTTCAGGCCCTTGTAATTGTCATCATTTTTGTGTTTATGGTGATACAGTGGGTGAATAATTGGTCGGCTACGGATTACCATATATTTGAAGTACATGGATGGATGACAGTGACATTGCATAACGTTATAATAATGCTGCTGTAGACAATTGATGACCAGATGAGGAGAGCATTGTTGCGTTAATAATCTCACTGGTTTTGTAGGCTTGAACTTATCACTCAATTTGAGTGCATGTTCATTACATAAAAAATCAGCATCTTATCTACAAAACTTGAAAGTAGACAGAAAACCTGACGGATGGCCAAAGTCTTAGTGTTACCGCTGATTTATACAAAAATCGATTTTTTTACAAAGAAAACTTGTGATATTCTTGTTTTACCTGCGTGGGAGTGTATATTAGGGATGTGACACCTGTAGAGTGTGACAGTATTTGCATGGGGTGGAACAACTACCGTCTCGTTTTTTTTCTGAATGGAATTGGCAAGGATTGCTGTAGATATCTAAATGTTTTTGGCTCTTTACTATGACAGTTTGCAAGCTCAACTCAGAAAACTATCCAAGAGGAAACTGGTACATGGTTCTATCACATCCACCGACTCAGGAGTTGTTTCCCTTCGTATACTAAGCGAGAATGAGAGGAAAGCAGCGGAGGAGCGGTTGGCTCAGCTTGACAAGGATATGGACATTAAACGGGCTGAAATTAAACGACTCACCTCTAGGCTGGAGCGGCTTGATCCATCGGCAGAGTAAGTTTTTTTAATGTTTTACTACTTTAAATATATATTGGTACGATCATAAAAATCGTGTATAGCTAGCTATACATGTATATTCGGCAGTATTAACTGGTATACAAGTATAAAAATATTTTATTAGCGTAATCATGGTACACTTCCAGAAAAGGAAATGAGTCAAGTCCATAAAGGAACAAACATCTTAAAGAAAGTGAAGCTTTTAATTTCATTAAGTGTGAAGTACAATAATGGGCTAAAGTAAATATTTACATTTGAATGTTAAAACCATAAATATCTCATTTGACAAGACCACATAATTTTCCCCTTTACCGAACTCACCATCAATACCATATTTACTAGCATCATCGTTAAACATAAATATATACACGGGGCATGATGAATTAGTGTTACTGAATCATGTCTCGTCTGGATCCAAGAGGTGTACACCTATTCAGGTTGTGAAAAAAAGTAATTAAGCACTACCATAGTTAGCAAGGCTTAAGATTTACATGGTAATAATAGCTTTGGAGGTATGTATTACCCAAGATTAGATATTTTATCTTCATTATCTCATATCTTACCACGAAATCCGATACATATATGAATAGCATTCAATATTCAACCAAGTGAACTGTTTTCATAGTCAAGGCTTAAATGAAAGTGAATGTGATTTGCAATTTTTAAAAACATCCCAAACACAACATTATTCTCTGGGAGTTTGCCTTTCGGCTATTTCTTTAGATATATTTATGATGTATGAAACATACTAATCAGATCGTTTACGACGAACGATGCAAATCATAATATTTCGGAACTTTAAAACTGTGGCAGAAAGTTAATGATAGAATCTTACAATGCCCTCAAATCTATCCAGAAAAAACTGAAGGATAAAATTGACGTTCTATTATAAGATAAGATGACAAAGTCAAGGATCTGTTTCATCTGTATTCATAAAAGATTCAAGATAGTAACGCATTGTGCTATTATAAGAACAACATACCAGAGTAAAATAAGCTCTTAAAATTCAATGATGAAATTTCTACCTTGAAAGTGAACTTGGTCCAAATTATATTTTTAAATTAGAGCACTAAAAGTTTACTGGCCCACGAGGAGAGAATAAATATAAGAAACACCTGCACAACTATTTGGCAGTTTTCATAATGCAGATCCCCTTGTGCATGATTAATGCACGTGTGTAGGTATAAGTATCCTATTCTATGTGTGATTAAGCTCCAAAACTATATTTAAATGTATGATTTCAAGTTATCAATCTTCTACTAAATGCGGGTGATTTATGACAAAAGTTGATGTCTTTTAATTCATTGAGTTCACATTTTGTTGCCAGATTAAAGAAATTTCAATCAAAGTGTACTGCTGAATTTGTTTTGTAATGCTACGTTACTTACACGAGCATGTGGATATATGGTATTTGGTATGCTGGTCATTTTACCAAGAGCCCTCATAACTGTCGCTGCATACTTTTCTGTGTTTGTGTCGTGAACATGAGGTTTGACAGAGTTGATGAATGACAAGTGACAAACAAGACGACATTTTTGGACAATTCATCTTTTGTTTTTCATTTATGGATTCGTCATCCTCGTTTACTATTTTGTGTATTGAAGTCCCCTTTACAATGGTGACGACCCAAGGAATCCCCACCACAATGATTGTGCTGTCCTTCCCAAACGCTAAAAAGTCCAAATAATGTTCGCAATCAATCAGTACAAATATGGATCAAATGCTAAACAGAAATATTAATTTATGTTTGATGCATTGTGCAAGAATAATTAGGTACAAGACAAGGAACATGTCATGTCAAAAAGTATGTACTGAAATGAAGACCTTGTCGCTTCATTTTTACTTTTTCTTTTTTACCAGCATCCATTTCTGCACAGCAAATCATGCATTTTAACATTGTTGATTGTATGCAGGCGATTCAGAAAGTTTTTATGTAAATTCCTCCAAAATCGTTTATACTTACGCGATAACGATAACGAAAAATATAGCATATCTGCTAATGAAAAATTCTCGTAACCATTTAACAGCTTCACGGACTAGATACTCTCCAAGTAGCTTTTCTGTAGTCCGTGGTCATCGTAAAAGTGTAAGGAAATTGTCCTGATTATTGTGATTAGGTAAAACGTTGTAAATCTTCATGACATGACATGGGAACACAATTGTAAAAACACATGTTTACGCCGGTAGGTTGGGGGTAATCGTCAATTTCCTTTATATGTCTCCCTGTTATGCGGGCAGGCAAAGAAAATGTATTGATTATGATAAACATATGTACCCCTAGAAGATTTATCAAATTCTATCAAAGTTACTTGCACTCATTTGCTTAGCAATTGTCTTCATGGCTTATCAGAATTCGCACCAAAAAGTCCTTGTCTCCTCTACATCTACTCTTTACAATTTGCATATTGATTTATGAGCTAGGTACATTACTGAGGCTTCTAGATGCTGGTAAACGAAAAGAGTCATAAATTTTGTGTGATTGTCACTAATTATAACTCTTTATTTATTGCTTTCAGCAACATTGACGTTCGCATTCAGCAAGCTGAATTGGAATATGAGCTTGAGCGAGAGGAGCTAAATTTGATGAATTTACAGGAGGAGCGGAGGAATCTCCATACTATATTGGATGACAATGATGCATTTCAGAAGAGGACAGAAAATTCATTGTTTGCGTAAGCTAATTGGATTATATTTAAATTGGATTTGTAGATCTTCCGGGTTAAACGCGAAAAAAACTACTGAAAACACGATCGTGCTATGGAAAATACCAAAAGGGCTTTAGATATGTGCTGCTTGTAGCCTACGTCTGTCAAATTTATAAGCTTGTAGAGGTGTATTTTTCATTATGAGCCCGTATATTGGCCGCAAATATCCTGTTTTGGTCGATATGAATACTTATGGTGCTTTTAAGTACGTATTTGCCATGAAAACCGTGGAGAAGCAATATCCTGGTTTTGCATGTTCATACTTTTAGTGATTTATACCCATTTGTAATGTGAAGCTATAAATACGATATACAGATATGATATGGGGCTCTCACCACTATAGTTGATTAAGATTTTAAAACTAATCAAAGATAACACGCGTGATCCCCTACTTTTAGTACAACAATGTTTAGCATGATGATTACTAACAGGAAGTATTATATTGATGCTAATCTATATCAAACAAATAATTTGTAGGGCTCTTCCTCTCAACACTCACGTTGCGATTCATTCCTTTGAAGTTGTGTTTGATCCCCAAGACCCTTCGTTCACAGTGGGAAAACGAGAAGATAAGACTGGAACGTATGTAACATGGACAAGGGATGACATGAAGACCCTTAAACGCGGTGACAGGTATTTAGAAACGCACCCATTTTGAATTCACCTAAAATTTGGAGATAATTTAGAAATCTATATTAATGTTACATTAATTTTAAAGGATAATTGAAATAAACGGAACAACCGTAGTATCAAAGGGGGTAAATCGAGTTGAAGAGTTTTGGTCAGAGGAAGATAGCTCACATGCGGATGATATCAGCCAAGATTTGGACATTGGATCACATCCACTCAGAATCGTTGTTATTAGACAACCACCTCCTCCACCCCCACCACGTGCACCAACAAGAGAGCTTAATGTATGTATTGTACAATTTTATCCTCCTTTTTAGTTTCACTTAAATTATATGTCTTTGAATTTTGTAAGTAATCACGACGTGATTTTTGTAGACTTTGAAAGAAGAGTTATCATTGGTGACAGCCAAGCTTGAGCAAGTATCAACAGAGAAGCGAGATATACAAACCCATTGTCAGAAGCTTCAAAAAGAACATCAGTCTCGGGAAGACGAGACTGAAAAAGTTCGAATTGATACAGAGAAAATTATCAAGGAGCGAGATAATCTACGAACCGAATCCGTTCGGCTTAAGCATCGAATATCTTATTTGGAGGAACAGGTTAGCGTTGAAAATATTCTTGAACCGAAAACCCACAGTTTATTTTATATTTTCACTTTATTTAATGGCTAATTGTACCAACGCATATTTTGTTTTGTTTAGGTAACTGAACTGCTTCAGCGAAAAGAAGCAGGCGGTATCCACTGCGTTACTGTTTTCCAAAAGGGCAACCACAAAGCCATTGTAGCAGAGCCACAAAATTCTGGAAAGTGTTCAAAGAATTCCAATAGTAATCGTTCTGGAAGTCCTAGTAGACCTCCAAGTGTTGCATCATCAAGGTAATATATAAATTCCTATACTGCTTCCTACAATCTAAATATTTCATATACATTGAATCCTTCGTAAACTCATATATTTTCATATTGTGTTACAGGAATTGCGACGGCAGACAAGCTCTAAAAGCACGTTTATGGGAAACATTCAGACGCGCCACAGCCAGTGACTCCCGCTCTGTATGTTCAGTCGATTCAAATAAGCACAGCTTGGAGAACGGATACTTCAAAAAGAAGTCTTCAGAAAAATCGTCCAAAAAATCTAAACCTCCTCCCCCTTCAAAACCAATGAGACTCTCCCTTCAGCGAGCCACAAGTACAACCAACGTGTACGAAACCGAAATCCCCGAATTAAATCCAGGTCTCAAACGTTCCAACTACTCGGAAAATACTCTGTTGCCTGACTGGATGTCAGATGATATGAGATCAGAACCTGATGGTCATCACAAAAAGCGTAGTAGTAAACACCATGGGATAAGATGGCCATCTTTAAGACCAGCAAGTAGCATGAGCTACACGATGGGCAATCGGAGTACAACAGTAGCCAAATTTTAGCAGCAAGGATCGTACAGTACAACAAAATAATAAATTGTATCATGACATGACTACGCTAACCAATGAAATTAGAACTAAATCAGTGCTTGCCAGTTTTACTATAATGCTGACGGATATCTGCGTATTTTATAGTCTCGTTTTCTTTTAAACAAACTTGCATAATAATTCAATATATACTATTAATAAATACGGTCGCCTGACATTAAGTACTCAGAGATTCGTCAAAAAAGCTACATCATAAAAAAAGAAAAGTCGAAGAAAATTTTGAAATGCTCAAACGAAATAGTTGTAGAATTTGTAGAAAATTTGCTATGAAGTAAATGTGTATTGTGCATTGCAATAGTTAAGATTTATGAATGAGTCTAACAATCCGTTGGTGATTGATATTGATTATAATACATACAATATTATCTATGTTACAGTGACATAAAATTCTATAAAAATGTAAAGTGTTTTCTGAACAATAAATATGGGATAAATATCCCGTTCTTTAAGAACAATAATAATACCTTTCCTGTCTGTTTACTGTTGCATATTTATTACAGTTGTTAATCATCAGCGTAGAATCTTTCATCACATTCTCTTTTAAGAGGAAAAATGGGCAAGGTCGAAATCACTATAAAAGGTTTACTTGAAAGTAAAGAACATTCAACTTTCGACAATAATGTAGCATCAACCACGTTCCTAGACATGCCAGCCTAAAAAGTCAAATGTTAATGCTGAAATCATGAACTAATCCCAAAGACGGAAAAAATATCCGCGTGTATATAAAACCGTTGACCGAATACAATAATAATAAAGTTGGCGGAGGTTACTTCATAGCGCACAAAAATGTACAGAAATTTTTGAAAAACGGTAATTTATTAGCTCAGCACGTTTTGCATGATTTTATTATCTAGAGCGTATTTGTTGCATAAGAGACAACAGGCCATCATTTCTTTCAACTCATTCAACCACTCGCCATATTAAATCGAGTTTAAGAATGCCTATTTAAATGGCACAAAACATATGAATTCAGCTTTTAATTTTGAAGCAGTCAGCCATCAAATATATATTCTTTGTAGGTATTTAGACAGCCTAAAAGTTAGGAGAAATGGATGACCTATTATTTATTAAAAACTTCGTGACTGAACCTTTTTTTCTGCATCTAGCGCAGCAGTCAAATGTACAAATGTATCTTCATGCACCAAATTTCATAATTTCATTTTCATTAGTTTTAAGTTTACAAGGAAAGGTCTCAAATAGTGAAGGAAAAAATGAAGGGCTTAAAAATTTGTTCTCACAACTTTTTATAGTGCGTAGCAGCTCTTGTGTGTAGGCTACAAGAGTGAAAGATTATCACATCAACACGTCCATCCGTCTTCACACATAAAGAAAGGTGTATACATGAGAGGCAGAGATTATTGTATATGCATTCAAAATTCGATAGTTTACTCCTAGATTAAACCAACTTTTTTTTTGTAAAAAACACTATACTTAACTGTAACGAGAGAATGTGATTTTCAGCACAAAAATGTGTTATGAAACCTTGATTTTGATTTAATTTGCTTATCTCTCTATTGTCTCTGTTGGGATATAAATACATTTGTGACTATCAAGTCCTCACAGTATTCTCTCGATCTTCAAAGTAGCAGGCCTTGTTTGAATGAGATCTTTGAAAATATTTGAAACGTAAAATTTTGAAAAATTTAGGAAAATCATTTAGCTAAAAGTGTTAATCCAAAAGACAGGATGATGTATCTTAAGGTGAGTTGTTTCCAGGAATTAGTTGAATGTTTCGTCAGAATTTAAAGAGTTTTTGAAATTTCTATTTTCCCGATTTTACAGGTATCTGTCGTATGCATGTTGGCACTTGCTGCCTGTGTTGTGTGTAAAGAAAAGGAAAATCTGGATTTGGAAGATTATATAGAGAAACCTGTAAAGGAAGATAAAAATGAAGAGTTGGCTACTTCTGAAACCGGATACTACGGTCACCATCAGCCATACCATGGTCATGGTGTCAGTTATCACCATCATCAGCCACATTATCATGGAGCGAGTTATGGTATGCCTGACGACACTGAGTACATTTTCAGTTCGATTTTAATCAGTAGTGAGAATTTTCTCATTTCTTGAAATAACGTTTTCACACAATTTTATAATAAATTAGGTCATCATGGATATGCCCCATACGGAGGACATGCTCACACCTACTATTCACGAGGATATCATGGTATATAAAATCCTTTTTACATCATCTATGAATGTGATGTAAGATTTAACGTTGGGGAAAACAGTGACGGCAATAATTTGTTATCTGTTTTAAGGACATGGACACTATGGACATGTTGGCAGTGCACATGTGTCTTATGGTACTCATATTCATCATGGATACCCACATCATCATCACCAACACGGTTATTACGGCTAAACATATTCTGATGTAAGATGTACATACAAATGCAATATATTTTATAATATCCACAGAAACGTTCCTGTGAAAGTGTAAATTTATAAAAGACAAAAATAAAGCTATAAAACTTACTTCATACTACCATTTTCAATTTCACATGTGCGTTGTGTTCATGGTACATAATTGTGCATACCTTTTTTAACTGCATCATATTAGCATGCAAATGAAACGTGAAAAAAGGAAATATTCATCACATTGCCCCAATATGTTGTATGTTGGTTGGGGATGGGTTAATTATTTTTAGCTGAGATTAAGAAATGAAAGCTTCCATCAAACTATAAAGCGCTTAAATTAATGGGTTTCGTGCTAAGCAAAATATTCATATTAATAGCCAGAGAAATGAAAATGGAGCAAACTTCGATAAAATGAGTATGAATTTGGTGCATATATCATCATCCCAGTTTCTCATCTTCAAAGTCAGGGATATAAGTAATTGTAATTACTAATTACTAAATACCTATGCAGTTTTATTTGTCATTGGTTTCGTCCTTATCCTTCATCTCCTCTGCATAATATGATCCACCTAGAAATTGATCGAATTATATAATTCCTGTCATAATATTATATGACGCATCATTTTTTTACAGCTTGTGTGATTATCATCAACAAATTAACGATGAAGTTAAAATTTATTAGTTAGACTAAAGACGCATGTTTTATGATGTTATTATTAGGTGTTTTATTAAGCCCCAGTCATTTTTTATGTTCTTCCCCATATTCCCGTAAATAAATACACTTCCTGGAGTCTGTTCAGATTTCCGAGAAGTTTTTAATTAACTTCAAATTATATATGCATAAGTGCAATGTTATGAATGTAAAATGGCAATAATAATTTACTCATATATGCAATACCTGCAAATGTATTATAAAGCAGATATCAAAATGCTAGTGACAAGCGGATAGTATTAAAAAGTACACACTATAAATGTTCGTCAAGTCAATAACTTAAGACATCGTGTATCGTGTTAATGAATAGAATCTAAAAACATAACGATGTATTGAAATATCGTTGTTCAATTTACAATGAACAAAAGTCAATTGTACTAATTCTACGTAATGGGGTGATTGGAAGCCACTGCACCAGTCTCTGCTCTTCTTCTACACGCTGGTAAAATGCTTGCTGATACACATCGTAACTGGATGTGTAGTTTTTGGTAAACTCCAAACTTTGGCGAATGTAACTTGTACAATCTGGTGGATTGTATGTTTTCCTATATACAAAGTGGTTGAGACGCGTTACTGATTAATTGAGAAGGTAAATTTAATAATAATCAAAGTTTTAAATATTCGTGATAACTTGTCGCATAGTTTGTGATAAAACATTCATTTGTTTCTTTCCAGGGATGTCGGTGTCACGAAACTATTATCGGGTGGTGCGATTTAACCATCTATCTCGCTCGGTCGCCAGGGAAAGCACAATTTATTGTAACTACTTGGCGGAGATTTCCCGATTGGAACGGTACAGGGACCAGCTTCAAGCTAAGAGGGCTTTCGTCAGTGGTGTCAGGCTTTTTAGCGTGGAATCAGAAATCTTGTTTACCCAACAAGGTCATAGGAGGCTTACAAGCTGTGTGGAGCATAAGATTGAGGTCATCAAAGATCTTAAACGGACCGGAAACGTGGAGGCATTGCAGCGTCAGCAAAACAAGTTAAAATACTTGAGACTTCAACTGAGTCGAGAGAAAAAGCACATTCAATATCTAAACGTGAAGAAGGGCACCTTGAAGGAGCGACTTCAAGAACTATCCAATGCAGTTGCCAATACAATGAAGCTTATTTGCAAGCGTACACTGCAAACTGAAATGATCCAGGCTAATATTGACAACATGCGTGAAGAGAAACTTGAGATCATGGAAGATATTGCACCTATGGAAAATCCATGCTATGGACACTAAATTGTGCTACAGTTTTTGTTTTGCTTCATCTTTTCATCAGAAATTTAAATCTTGGATGCACATAGTCTAATCTTTTCTTTCAATCTTTGGTTCACTTTATCATGTTTATGATTCTGTATTCATTTTAAATATGCAGTGATTTTTTATTTTTCTCAATAAAATTGGTATGAGTCACTTTCTTGGAAATCATGAAAAACAATTTATACATACTGGTGTGTGTTTTATATTTTGCATCAAGTTGACAAAGGGGAACTTAATGTCACATGTCCTTAATATGAACACTTTATACCTTTTCTATTGAATCATATCCCATTCACCATCGGCTAAAGAGTACATATAATATGTGCATGCATACAGATTCATAGCCATACACCACCATCATATTCCTATTTACTTAGGTACCTACTTACTTCATACTTGTGACTTGGTATTTGTCATGCACCCACATAATCCACTATTCGTACGCTATTGATTCAGTAGCAAAATATTTGACAAAGTATTGAAAGCCGGGTTTAAAGCTTTAATTAATTAATTAATTATTATCTTTGTCTTGTGAGTGAACTATTCCGGTTGGAAGTTAAAGGAGGATGGCGGACGAACCGGCATATTCAGACTTCGAATTATTGTCAATGGAAATGGAAGAAACTGGAAACGAAATGCCATTTTCACCTTATCAGTTGGTTGAACCAGTTACAGCTTCAGCTGGAAATGCTACAGAAGTGGAAACCAAAGCATCAAACCTTGTTCAGAAGTTATTTCCTGAGGTAACAATACTTTTATTTCTCTAACTGAAGTAGTAAATATTTCAATGGAATTCAACAAATATGCAATATGAGCTCATGTCACATGTTATCATATGTTTTAGGTTCTTCGTGAGGTCATCAAGTATCTCCCAAAGTCTTCCGTTTTAAACTGTAGACGCATTAACAAGGATTCAAAAACTGCGATCGACCACGAATTGCAGAAGATTGTAGCAAATGTTGATTTGGCTTTTGAGTTCGACCCATTATGGATCAATCTAAATGTACCAAATGAATCTCCTGTTAAACTGAGATGGGAAATCAGGAGAAGGTTCTATTTCTGTGAGGATTTCACGAAATTCAATGAACTTTTTATGTACCCGGCTAACCAGCCTTATCAAAACGGTAATCATCCATTTATGGCTGGACACATGGAAATTTACCTTGGCCGTGATGGGCTGGAGAGTAAACCAGAACGGCACCTGTCTTTGATGAACGTACTACACAAGTTTGGTGATCAACTATCATCTTTTGCTATCTACACATCCTGCCGTCCTGATGTTTCAATGCGAGCAGCATTAAATGTCCTGCGAGGTGTAAAAAACATTCGTCATTTGAAATTCCAAGGGGAGATCCCGAAAAGTGAGATCATCTACTTTAGAGGCGAAAATCTTCCGCCACTACCTAAGCTGACATCATTGGATTTAGGGTCACTAAACGGCACCGACGACGAAACCAGTGGACTCTTGATCTTATCCTTTCTACAACGCTATGGATCACAACTAGAGATTATCGATTGCGGTGCGAAGCAGATAATGTATGGGAATCTTGAGGTGCCCTTCGTGCAAGATGCCCTATGTAACATTCGCTCTTTCACGATGAATTTTGAAATTTGGCGAGAGCCGTTGGTTAAAATTGGAATGATAAACATGCAACGATTGGAGCACCTGAGAATTCGGGGAACTAATAATCATTGGTTGAATCATAAGAATGGTGGCACTCCCTTCCTTATTGATGTCATGCGTATAATCAACAACTCTTGGGGTACCCTCAAATATCTTGATTTACTTTTGGAATTCTGCTGCCCATTAGAACAATGGCATACTCATGTGGATCCTAACTGGGAGCAACAACTGCCCAATCTGACGAAACTGCGGACTGTCAAGGAAAATCTTTATGAAAAGTGGTTTTGGCGGTTTGCAACCCGGAGTTGCTTGAATTTGCAAGAACTTCACATTCGGGATATCGATTATAAGGTATGGACGTCAAAGAATCAGAAGGAACTCTCTGAAATGGCATTTTCGAGATTGGAAAACCTAAAAAAGGTGGTCTGTGGATACAACTGGTATCGTCATCCGGATAAGGTGTACTCTCGAGAGCTGCAACCCATGTCTTGAGCAATTTGGTTGCATATACTTTTACTATGTATCGTTTTCAATATTAAGTATTGTTTCTATTATTTTTTTTGCTTTCTTTAACCTCTTTCTTTGTACCTATGTAATATGCGTATATGTATATTATTGTGTATGTACTTCTTTATAATTTAAGACTTTATCTGGCATGGTTTATGAACAGTTTATAATATTTGGGCTTAACGAACTCAGTCTTTGGCGACGGTCACCAGTATGTGATTTGAGATGACTACACTTTTCAATCAATTCGGTACATGTATCAATATGAAGAGATATCTAATTCAGCTAGAAATTCGTTTTCTAATGATGAATGTAATGGTGTATTTCAAGTCAATACTTGGCATGTATTATTTGTATGAAGTAATGTGAAAGATATAAAAAATATGTAATTACAACTCACTTGGCTCATTCACACTTAACGTTTATTTATCTTTGTAATATATTATGTTCTCTAGTGAATCTGACCTTCATTTTTAAAAGCGAGATCAAAATCATGCTACCTAATAATACTAAACTAACAATACATTTGAAGAATAACAGATTGAAAGTATGTAAAAACTGATTAATAAGACTATTTTATGGCACTTAAAAGCTCTGATTGGCTTATCCTGCGTAGCCTAATCCACCATGTCCCAAAATTCCAGCTCCGTGACCATGTCCTACGCCGTAAGCTCCTCCATGAGCACCATGTCCTTGAAGATGCTGATGTCCTAGACCTTAAATTTAGAATTTATACGTCAAAATAATAAGTTCATCAAAAACCATTCGCACGCCATTAACACCAACACTTACCATGCTCAAGTCCATGATGGTGTCTCAAAGGATGATGTCCGTAACCTACAATCAAAAGAATCAGTTATGTAGTCATTCAAATTACGTGAGTTCGTTTCAAATAAGGCATTTGCAAGTGTCTTACCATAGCCATGACCATGACCAACGGGTGCCAAAATAGGCTTGAAACCTCCTTGTCCATGATGGTGGGGATGATGACCATATCCTATTTAAAACCTTAGTTAGTTAAATGTTCATTTTATCAACAAATATTTCTTTCATCGTCATATATTTCCTTACCGTGTCCATGTCCATGTCCTCTATGATGTCCATGTCCCAACAAGCCATGACTTGGAACATGAAGACCTGTTTCGAGTAATTTTTTAAAGAACATAATCAGACACCCATTTGACATGAACAAATGGTTATTCATCTTCGTATCAAGTTACCATATCCGTATCCTCTATGGTGATGTCCTTGGTGACGTCCTTGATGATGTCCTTGGTGATGACCATAATGGCCTATGGCAAAATTCATACGCATTTAAAAAAAAATTTTTGATGAAGCCCATCATAAACTATGAAGCCTTGGGCTAAGGTTAGACACTTACCAATTCCATGACCATGGTGTTTTCCATGTCCGTGTCCATGCCCATGTCCTGCATGGATATGCCCGTGGGGAAGGTGATGACCCTGATATCCATATGACCCGTGACCAACGTCTCCATGCTCATGTTCAATTACAGGGATATGTCCATGACCGATGGGGGATCCATGTTCTTCTTGAACGTGACCCCCAAGGGGCACTTCACCTCCATGCCCACCTTGAATGTGACCCCCAAGGGGCAATCCATGACCACCTTGTATATGCCCTCCAAGTAATCCAAGCCCATGAGGAGAATGATGAGCATGTGGACCACCAAGACTATGATGACCACCAAGACTGTGATGACCACCAAGACCGTGATGACCACTAAGACCAGGATGACCACCAAGACCTGAGAGAAATTACTTTCTTGCATATCCATTTTCAATTCCCATATCACACTCAACAAATATCTTCAAATCATTTATACCATGTTGGGGTGCATCCGCAACTTTATACCCTCCTGTGACTACAACAGCTAAATCTCCTCCACCACCCCCTCCCAATCCACCATGATGCCCAAGTCCTTGATGACCACCATAGCCATGAGCTCCGTAAGGTCCGTACCCAGTCTCAGCTCCCGTAAGCAATTCATTTGCATTTGCATTGGACTGAGGAGGCTGAGCCACAGTTGGTGAGCTAACAGAGCTGGATGCTTGTGGTAGCTGCATTAACCCCCCTGGCTTACCATATATAATGTCCCCACTGGCAATCGTTGCCAAGCATCCTATCAGTAATCCTTGTATCTGTGCAAGTAATGGTCTCACTGTTAGTAATACACACTGAATTCGTAACGACAAACACTGACGTTTCATTAAACCATGTGCGCAAGGCAATCCAAATTGTCGAGTACGGGAATTTTTCCATGGTTTTTAGAATGTAAAAAAGCTGCAAATTCACAACACATATAGAAAGATTATAAAAACTTACATTTAATTTTCCCATCACAACCTCTGTCAACTTTTATAAAAACTTTATTTTCCAGGCACAAACAATGACGCTCGAGACACTTTCCGAGTTGAGTTTGACTCAGACACCAGCTCAAGAAGAATTGAAAGCAGAGAAAATGAAAATGCAGTGCTTATGACACAACCACCATACCAACTGATTCAACTTCAGTCTTACTTTCAGCCTTATATATATTCTTTACCTATATGCTCTGAAAAAGAGTAACAAAGGCGTATTTTAAAAGTAAAATGATAATATCATGTATTACATGTTAAGTAAAGAAAAAACCTTAATTATTTTCTGCACTATACTACTCCTGTGCCATATTGTGAATGAGTACTGTTGATAACTCACGATAATAATGAGATACCAAAAAGGGATATGTGCAATCAAAGGGTACATGTGCCACTGCACTGCACATTATACTGTCTCGAGTTGCAAGAACTGTAGCATAATCGCGTCCGTCGGTAACAAGCTAAACTCTACTCTGTACTATCTTCATTCATTACATTACTCTAATACATTGTATTTGTAGTATTACGTTTACGATACAATAAATGATATGATCCGTGAGTGATCATGTTATGCAGTTCAATTTTACTTTTGTTTTTTAACTCAAATTGGGAAAATCCCCTCAGTCACTCAAAATTAATAAACTCATATAAGTACGCACGAATAAAAAGCTGCAGGGCAACAACTTGTACGCTCATTCCACAAAGTTTCTTGACCATTACAATTCGCATCTCAATTCATAGTTAGGTATCCCCACATTGTGCATGTAATTAAGCCACGTTTTCAAACGTGGTAGCACACCATTTACTCATAAAATCTATCAAATTTATGCTTTGCCATAAAGCTTTATAATATAAGTGTGTGGCACAACGTTTTCAAAAAATTGATGCGTCAATAACAAGGGATTAAGCTGAAATTGAAATTGAATCGGCAGCAGCAAAAGCAGCGCGGTAGAGAAGCAATATAGACACAGACGCGCAGTAGGAAAAATATGAATAATATGAATGCATTTAGAGGAGAGAAAAAAGAAAATTGTATCAAAAAACTTTCGTCTGTATGTGTGTGTGCGGTGTGTGTGTGTTAGTGGTATGCTATATGGTATTTGTTGATGAACCTTAAGTAAAACTAATCACTATTATATGAATTTATAAAAAGGTTCGCATCTCACTGTAGGTACACATTCTGTCTCTTGGAATTCGTCTGCGGTATGCATAATACTATGACGATATGTTTTTGTGGCTAGAACGTAATTGTAGCGGAAACGGCTATATTAACTACTATGGTTTTTTACTACCACTGCGTAAAGTGAAGTTGATAGCTTTTCAGATTTCAAAGCGATTCTATACTATACTGATCATAATTGGCTGATCGCTTTGTTCTGCATAGCAAGTCGCTAGCGTATTTTAAAACTTTTTTTCCCAACAACTATGCCCATTAACCGTATCACTAGCTCAGTATTTCAAGATTTTATTGTAGTGATTAGTTCCATTTTTATGAAATATTATGCTGACCAATCAATCAAGATCAAGTCAATTGGTCTAACGTTTAGCGTCACATAGGCATTAAAATT
Source organism: Orchesella villosa (assembly GCA_036850725.1). Lineage (NCBI taxonomy): Eukaryota > Metazoa > Arthropoda > Collembola > Entomobryomorpha > Orchesellidae > Orchesella > Orchesella villosa. Next base: position 69,134 of record JAANSM010000014.1, on the reverse strand, counting down.
CAATGCGAGAAAAGAAAAAAATATGATTTGCTGATAAGGGAGTAGTAACATGAGTTTGTTCAGGGTTGCAAGCGCAATTATAGTATTTGAAATACAAAATTATCATAAGGTTTTACTATATTCTAGCAAAAGTATTCATAAAACCTGAAAAGTCAGTACTAATTGAACGCAACTTTAATCAAGAATTGTAACAAACAAGTTAAAAAATATATGTGGCCATTAGCTAATGTGTGTACAAAGACCACAATAATTGTAAAAAAAGTCCAAGATTTAATATGCGCATTATATTTGTTTATTATCTACTCATTTATCAATTTTATCTTTAGAATGAGTGTGGAAATATTTGAGTTGACTATAAAACATGGGTGCGTATAGTTGTTAGTGGGACCATAAAGTTTAAGAACTTTGATTATTGGTACAATACAAAATACAATGTTGAATGTCGACATGCGTAGTGAACATACACGTTTTAAAACTTTAGTTCTCTACTTATATATATCTTTCTTTTGACGTTTACGCTTTTCACGATTAATGAAATAAACATATTATTCGCTTAGTTTTTTTTGTGACTGACGAATATAACCGCATAATACACTTTAACTAATGAGACAAAAAAAACGTAATGCATTCACGATGCGTGTATCAGGAAGGAATTTGTGGAAGTTGAGAAAAATATGAGAAGTCGAACAAAAAAAAGTTAAACTAAAATTTAAAATTATTTTTTGTCTCTCATTATGCACATATCTTGCATAATATGCAGAAAATAAGGCTCCCCTATTAGTTCAGATGTAATACACTCCATTCATTATTGTGTCAAAGGAAAGCCAAATTGGCATGGTTCCTATTTGAATACCTAATAATGCAATTATTTTTGAACATCCGCTGTAGAACAACCAAAAAAATGACAATAGTTATCATGCGTTTTCTGGGATCTCTAGGTGGTGGTGCGTCCCATGTCGTGTGTATAGCAAGTTGGGCTGTCACTCATGATGAGGAGTACCGAGGTGCAACGTAGGATTAAAATGGCAAACTAGCAATGAGGAGCAGAAGTAGAGCATAAGGGAAAAAATCGGAAATGTAGAAAAATATGAGTGTACAAAGCTAACCTCAGAACTAACGATTTTGATGTCAACATTAATTAACATTGCCAATAATACATAATACGATCTCTTCAACACAATTCTACAAAAAATGTTTTGAAATGTCATAAGTCATCATTTTTGAATCTCTGCCTATTTTTATTGCCTATTGCAAGTAATCTGTTGGGATGAGCACATGCGGAAAATAAAAGTCTGCTTATAATTGACCAACAACTGAGATTGATTAATAAAGTGATTTGTTGGAAATAATGAAGTTTGATTGCAATTTTAAATTGACTGCATAAGATGCAGTTATGATGTTACCTACCTTCAACAATGTGTCTATATATATATTTATGCACAAATAATCCATTCATTTCGTTTTCATTCTTACTGTACAGATATCAGATATCTTTATCAAGTGTATGAAGGATTTGTGATTATTCATATACAAATGAACGTCTTTCAAACAATGTACATGTGCATATATTTCTTCCTATAAATTCTTGGGACATTTCTACTACAATTTTTATCAATTTTTACTAAATGTTCGACCGACTGAGATTGCATTTTATCCGGCAAAGCTGTCTGCACTCATAATGCAATGAGTAGGTAATTAGAGTGATTACTTAGAAAAATGCTAATATCAAAATGGAATGCAACACCTCTACGTACAAAATATGTTATGTCATGTTGTGCATTTATTTTAGACCCGTTATATACACAAAACGATATTATGTAGCGTGCACAGTGCAGTGTAATGCCATGTGCGCTTACGAACCGTTTCCTGTTGTGGTGAGAATCAGGTTGCACGTAAAATCATTGTAACACTTACACTTTTGCTAAAACAATTAGGCACTATTACTCAAACTAAATTTTAGTACTTCGTGTTAAAGTTATATAATAATCATCTAGAATCAGACAGTTAGAACCCATGATGCACAATGAGGCTACGGGTGCATTAGTTCGACAGAGAAGGTCTAAAAATTAGATCAAATTCCTCCTTTAATTTGTTGATTTTTGGGTTCTCATGGAGCAAAATGAGTTGATAGACTGCAATTCAAGTATAGTTGACGTAGTCTTTTAATTATATTCTTGTTTCAGACAGCATCATACAAAGAGACATATTCAATTACTTTTTGCTTATTTACTACAATATGATCAATGCTATCAGTTTTCTCCAAGAAAATACATACAAAATTGACATAACGAACCCAAGATAGATAGACTGACCTGAGATTCGTTCCAGATAAGTTAATATTATGTCTAACTTGAGTCGTTACAAATCGTCCTGATCAAATTGACGAAATTCGCAAAAGGGAATATCTACAGCTACCGCTGGATGGGTTACATATATACTTTAGGGGTCGCGTTGCATATCGCTTGAATCACGAAGAGTTGCTGAATTGTCAGGTTTGGTTGAGTTAAATCTAGTATAATTATGTAAGGGTCATGGGTGTAAAAATGGGTAACTGAAGATGCCACATTTTACGATTTTATTGCAATTTTTGAAATGTGCATCTTTTGGGGTACCTCTGTAGGATATATTTTGAGTATTTATGGGTTATGTAGCACATCATTATGATCGCAATGCGATTCCGCCGGTCGACGGGGGTTTATTTTTATATACATGGCCTTTTTGGGGCCTGAACACATGGAGATATTTTTGCAAATGTACATAACATGCATTATTTTGCAGTATCACAATACAGTGGTAGCTCAGATTAAATGAGTCATATAGCACATCATTAAAATCCTGAAGAGTTGATACTCTGCCAACGTTGCCAATTTATATATAATACAGAAGGGTCATGGATATATGGGTTCCTCAAATTGGAACTGTTCACAATTTTCTAGGAATCATACATACGTATTAGGAAAAAACGTCCAATTACATATACGTCCAAAGATAAAATTTCCAGGGTCAAATACGTTCAAAAGGCAAAAAGATCTAAACACAATAACATCCAGTTGACAGAAACGTCCAACTGTTAAATGGAAACCATTAGAATTTAACTATAATCGTGCCCACAAAATAAATACAAATCCGGACATTAGATATTAATGGTTTAGAGGTTTTTGATTGGTAGTTTTTTCCATTGAACATATTTAGTTTTGGACATTTTTCTGGTTTGGACGTTATTTCCTAGAATCCGTACAATTATTTGACTTTGAGGGGGACTTAGTGAAGGGTCATGCAGCATATTACGATAACCACAAAGAGTTACGATTCTGTCATTGGGGGTCTGTCTTTGGATAATACAAAAAATTCGATGGGCAAATTGGTACATGAGAATTGTACTCTTTCAAATGGTATGGCGAAAATAACAGTTCGTTTCCGTTGAGACGTATAATTTACTGGAGAAAACTTCATATTCATCACCAATTACCGTTCACAAGTATCAGAATCAATTGCATCCAGTGTGAGGAGAACTACGACTTAACTTACCACTAACTTAGTTACCTACTAAAGGCTGTAGCTTCCAAGAATAAGTAAAAAAGGTAATTTCCTTAGTGAAATTTTGAAAGATAAATGAATTTATGGAGAATTTGCTTCTCTACCGATATCCAGTAAAGTATAGTTCTCAAGTAATTATGAATTTGAATTACAAATCTTTACAGATCTTTAACATCTTTAAAGATCTGTAATTCAAATTCATAATTACATGAGAACTAGATTCACTTTTCATAGCTAGTAAAATATAGTTCTCAAGTAATTATAAATAGAACTTGAGAACTATATTTTACAAGCTAACATAGAGGAACGAATTCTCTATAAATGCTTCTGATTATCTTTCAAAATTTCACTGTGGAACTTCCTTTTTCACTGTTCTTAGAAGCTACAGTCTTAAGCAACGTTTTCCCTTGTCTAACTTAAGCAATACAATGAATGCCTTTGCTTAAGGTATATCTCCATTTAACCTTTATTACGATACTTTACTTCTCCATACTTACGTACTATTAGAGAGTGTAATATATTTCATGCATGTTAACTGCTGCACTTACGTGGTTGGGGACTTGGGACAACAACAGTTAAGACAAACTCCGAAAACATAAAATACTCTAGAATTCAAAATATAATTCATACAAAGTTTCTTCAGAAGTCGAGTGATATAGGTAAAATTATTATCAAGTGATGTTGAGCTGCATAAACTCAGCATTTATGCCATCGTGTCACTACTTCACATTTAATAGTTAATTTATGATTTACATCAATCTTTTTAAACGGTTAAGTAACGATTTTGTTGAAATCGACTATTACTTTCATCACTACTGTACACGCTATCAATCGACAATATACGACTCATCAGGACTGAATTTTTTATTTTATAATTAATTATGTAGTGTTTTCGACAAAATCTTTAGTTAATTGCTTTAAAAGATTGATTTGAATAATAAATTAACTATTACATGTGAAGTGGTCAGACGGTGGTATACCTAAAAGTTGTCATTTATGCAGTTCAGCACCTCTCGACTCTCTGAAGATACTTTTTATGAAGTGTATTTTGAATTCTGGAATAGTAAGTTTTCGAAATTCGACTAAACAGTTGATGTCCCAAGTGTACCTCTTAGCATGCCTAGAATCATGCCTTTGATTAGTTACTCAAAATTAGTAAATCAAAATTTAATTGGGTAGCGACTCCCATTCACATTCTCTAATAGTAGGTAAGTACGGGGAAGTAAACTATAGTAATAAGGTTACATAGAAGCATACCTTAAGCAAAGGTATTTATTGTATTATTTAAGTTGGAAAAGTAGAGACGTTGCTTTAGCCAATAACTAAATTTTACATAACAAAGAAAACTATTTTTCAATAAAACTATTCCTTTCTTTTACAAATGAAAAACTATGGTCTAGAATAACAAGATAATGCATGGTTTAAACCTTTCTTAACATATTTATCTAAACGAAGTAGAACGGCCAAAAAGCCGCTCGAATGGAGGATTTCGTGTAGAAGATTGTTTCAAGAGTTACAGTTATTTTGCTAAATATAAAAACTCTTCCTGCTTCCATACGAAGTTGAAGTTCTGGAACTCGCTTTTGAAAATAACTGTAAAAAATTAAAGACAACCAGATTACAATTTGCTCAACCCATAAATAAAATAATTACTGCCAACGGCAGATGTAAAAACTTTTACAAAATTGGCTGGTTCTAATTGTAAGTTGCAGAGTTTGCAAAACAGGGAAGAAGCTTACTACTTTAAGTATCTGAACAAATATTCAGCACACAGTTATAAATTTATGTCAATGCACATCTCGAAAGAACAAGCAATCTAGTGATTTAAAATTGCGAGGCCACATTGGCCCAATCTTATCAGAGGATGCAGGAATACATTATTAAGAAAAACCGACTCAGTACGATACAAATTGTGATACTTGACTCATCCAATAATTCTTTCTTAAAATACAATTTTACCTATTCACGTTATCAAGATCCACTTTGGTAGCGGCCATGCTCAATTTTGTCTCCATGATTTCAATTTCCTTCCAACCTCTGGCTTTATAGTAGGAAACTAAATCAGTCAGATTTAAAAAAGCCTTTGCGTTCCAGTTCATTTCCCTTTCTATTAATTCCCGTACATATTTTCTTACGGCCATTCTTTCATTCCTTCTGTAAGCAGATAGCTGCTCCATAAGCTCATTTCTTTCAATCCGTAATATGTCCCAGTTTCTAAAAAAACCTTCCATATACCTGTGAACCTGTAGACGGATCATGTACTCGGCATTGTAATAAATTACTACTCATTCATTAAAAAGTTAAGTTTTATGTTTCCTCACATTCGTATTCATGTCGTCAATCCAAGTTTTTAACTTCATTAAATATTTTTCCATTTCGTACTTTTGAGTGTGGAATGCTATCTTAGATTTCCTTTCTTCTGCAAAAGCTTCCTCCAGTTTCCGCTTTGCACCACGGGTTAACATGATAATCTGCGTAGAAACTTCTGAAAATGGAAAGTAAAAGAGAAAAGACTTGTAATTTTAGCATACAACAACAATTTGACGATAGACACAGTTAACATATGAATTCAAAGTTATTGAAATGGCTTATTAATAAGTTAAGTACCTTTTATGCTACCTGGCACTAATTTTACAATGACGAAATTTAATCTGCTTGAAAGAAATATTACTTGACCAAGAATGACACAGTTACTTTGACCTCCAAAACAAACAACAAAATGCACGTGTTGGTTTTGCAAAAAAGGGAAATGAGTAAAAGAAAAGAGTTTTGCATTTATCTATAGCTCTCAGCTATAGCTCCTTGCACTTTGCATTCTACACAAGAAAACAACGCATGAAAAGACGTTCTTCTCTCTGTCTCTGGATGCGTAAAAATTTCATCATGCTAAAGCCCGTCATATGTGCCACAACGCCCCATTCTTATGTCAATGCAAGAGAGCGGTGTGGCAAATCAAGCTAAAAAAGCAGTTTCCAAGCCTAAACAGAGCATTACCACACACAATACATTCCATTGAATTGAATGGCAATACCAAACAAAAAAAACACAAATGCACCTGCTTTTCATTTCATTAGCATTGATTGAAACGTCTTTTACGCGACTCATTTGGGATTTTCACTAATAAAATATAAATATTACGACAACTAAAGTTGTAACGGAAGTATTTTACTTTCATATCTTAACAAAAATGAGAATTTGTAGGTGTGGCAGCACTTAAGGCTTCTATGAAGTCAGGCAGTGCGGCCGTGATTTTTATATATTATACCATAATGTAGCTAATTTTAATAAGGAAAAGTTGAAGTAGTGGACAGTGGAGTGAAATAGAGGTGTAAAATGCCTCGACCTCCTGCTCCTTCTACAATGGAGAGGGAGAATCCAATGGATCGTTATGAAGATTTGAAAGAGATAGGTGCTGGTTCGTTTGGAACTGTTTATGTGTGTCGAATCAGAAACACTGAACGGCTTGTCGCACTGAAGAAAATTAGTACGGTAAGTCAGAAATGGTGACAATGAGCCAATGAGTTTGGTTACAAGTACCAAAATACAATGTTTTAGAAGGTGTGAGCAATAACATAATCAATGTTTAAATGTTATCTTGTATTTTTACACTTCATTAGAGAGGAAAACATGCTCAGGAAATTGAAAGCCTTCGACAGGAGTGCGAAATCCAGAAGAATTTTAAGCACCCAAACATAATACGAATGCTGGATGCATTCAATACTAATGATGCCGTAAGAATCTTGTGTCAATGGAGTACAATTTATGGCAAATGAAAATTTCGCTTCCAAATCACATGTACAAGATGAATTTGTATGCTTAATTGGTGTTTACGTAAACTTTGCAGGTCGTAGTGGTAACGGAATATGCTCGGGAAGACCTGGCAAGAAGAAAGGAGAGGGCTGAAGGGAAATGTTTACCCATAGAGGAAGTCCAGCACATAGCTTGTCATATAGTTTCAGCTCTCTACTTTCTTCATTCTCATCGAATTCTTCATCGAGATATTAAGCCACAAAATATACTACTAGGTTGGGATGGGATGGCAAAGCTGTGCGATTTTGGTTTTGCCAAAGCATTGGCGCCTAGTGATTATATGCTCACATCCGTGAAAGGAACACCTTTGTACATGGCACCTGAGATTGTCAACGAGAAGCCCTATGACCATAATGCTGATTTATGGTTGCTAAAATATAATAAAGGAGATAAGATGATGTTTTGGCTAAAGTTTTCCATTGACACTGTTGTCACTAACGAATGTAAATCTTTTCTAGGTCGCTGGGATGCATATTGTATGAGTTGTTGATTGGAAAACCTCCATTTCTTACTAATAATATAATTGACCTAGTCCAAAAAGTTAGAACTGAGAGTATCGACTGGCCTGAAAAAATCACGGGTCATTGTTTGTCGTTTCTCCAGGTAGATATAAAATTCCATTTTCTTCGTCACGTTATATACGTACAACTAAAATGTGAGTATTGTGAGCTTTTGTGGGGTTTGAGCTTAAGTTACTTAAACTGTTCTTTTAAATTATCAGGGGTTGCTGGAAAAGAATCCTCAGAAAAGGTTGACATGGCCATCTTTACTGAGCCATGCATTTGTAAGGGATGGCCTTTACATTGAAAATACGAATGATGACTTCTCGTTGACAAAAGTTCTCAGCCCTTCCCAAGAGCTTGCAAAAGAAACACAACGGCAACACTTGGAGAGGAAACTTCAAGGCTACTCAAAGTAAGTTGTCATATCTTTAAATTGTATTTGATTGTGGTAATATTAATTTTCTTTGTCATATTTGTTTTTAGATTACTTAGAAAAACTGCGAGGAAACTAGAGGAGGCGCAAAAGCAACTTAAAAGGTGCACTGAAGATGGAAAAATGGGAATTAAAACTCCGCTTCCAAGTCCAAATGGATTGCCAGCTAGTAGAATGACCACAGCCACCCTTCCACTACTGTCTCCTCATCATCATGCGGCAATCGGAGTTCAACATATGAATCATGCGCGTCTGCATTCACCAACAGATGCAAGGAATCTCAAAGTGATGTTTCAGAACATGAAGATAAAGGATGGAGTTGCGGCAGCAGCTCAGAAAGATGCCAAACAAGTTAAGGAGGGGAGACTGAATGCCGACGAAGAACCTCGGAGGAATAGTAATTCATCATGTGAAACTATGACATCTAGTTCAGAATTTGAAACTGGTTCGGACGACGAGAGTGATGAAGCTGATACAGTGATTTTAGAGAATTTAAAAAAACGAGAAGGAAAGAGGAGGTCTTCTCCAACGGCAGGAAAGTCTGAGGATATTAATAATGGCCTTGGAGTCTTTGATCCAAGCGGATCTGGCAAACCACCCAGTCGTGGTGGCTCTGGTGTGTTGTGGAAAAGTGGTGCACTATTTACACTTCACAGTTTCGGATCTGAAGATAAACCTATTAACAGTGACGAGTGGATATATTTTTTAAAGACCACCATGAAAGTAAGCTACCATACTTGGAAGAATAATTTTAATCTTTTTCTTTGCCTACGAATTTCCATAAACTCTACGCTAATCTCAACTATTTTAATGTAGGAAGTCTTGGATAACCCAACGAGTCTATGCGAAAAGCACTTCCTCACCATGTTAGTTGCACCACTGAGAAATCATCTAGCCGAAGCAGAAGTTGTGGAGAAAATCGCTGTCCTTCTATCTCTGCCATATACCCTTGACAAGTCGGTTCATGAACAGGAGCCAGGCTTGATGTCAAGTTTGCAAACACTATACTTGGATACAAAAGTCCTTCCGAATTTGTTATATTCGTGCAAACTAATTGTCAGAAGGCGGCGGGTTGAGCGTAGCTCAGTGACGCTTGATGATATTCTCAAAATCCTAACTGTCGAGGATTTGGAAGGACTGGAAAAGTGCCTTCGATTGGTACAATAATCAAGTTATAAGCGTGGCTTATCTTTGAATGCATGATCCTGCTTTAATTTAAGAAGATTTAATTTCAAGAACCAGAAAATGTCCTGATCTTTCTTAGTTTCTTTAACTCAAGTATCTTTAGAAGCTTTCTATTAAAGTGAGTACTAATTTCGAATGATGCTAAACTGGCACCCTTCATTTAGGTTTTATATTTTAACTCAGAGCTGGTTTTATACTGATTATCAATATGTCTCTAACTATAGTTTTTATGTTTATAGGTTGTATTTTTAGTTCATACTGACGAGGATTTCGTAACGCAGCTCTGTGACAGTGTGTGTGTTCTACAAGTGTTTTCAATACTTCAGCTTTTTATCAAGTTAGACTGCGTCCGATCAAGACTTGCAGCTGATACAATTGCTATTCTTTGCCATATTTTACGTACTATTCCTGCTAACAAAAATATTGTGGAAGAAATATTACTAGGTAATGAATGGTATTTGTAATTCTATCGTGTCTGCTTTAAAAATAGCAAATGATACTGGTAGAACTAGTCAACTTCTTAATAATACTATTCTGATTTGTCATTGTAGATGAAACCGACAAAGATGCACCAGAAACACATATTGAACTGTGGAGACTGATATCTCATCAAAATCCAATCATACAAGCTCGAAGTTTAAGAGTTTTTACATATTTATGCCTTAACTCAGAAAGAGTGAAGACTGAAATTCTAAACAAATCTAGATCCAGAGTTTGGAAGGTTTTGCGCAGAGCCGCAATTTCTCCTGATGTAGGAGTACGGGAGGTAAATTGCGCAATCAATATTCTTTTAATTAAAATGGTAAAGAATGGTTCAACAATGTGTACCTAAATCAATTTCCAGACTGCTGAATTCGCTCTACAAGTTCTCAATTACAAATCAATGGCTTCTGAGAGGTCAATTTCAACAGTCAACTCTGGATGTCAAAGCCAGGATTGTTTGATAGCAATAGCACCCTCAATCCCATATGATTCTCATGAAGGAAAGAAGGACGGCTCTCTCAAACAAAGAAGTGTTGATTCTCCTTTGAACGAAGAAACTCAAGTAATTCCTGAGTTGTCATCCATTCATAGTGGACCACTGGACGATACATCCAGATAAAATAGGAAAAATACACAATCAATATACAAATTCACGAGATATATTTATTAATTAGGGCATTTTTGCTAGCTAAATGGTTTGTCAATGCTATCCGTCCGTTTGTTAGTCGGTAAGGACGTGAAGGGTCATGTATCCCGTGAGAGGTACATATGGCCCTGAGAGGAGATATCCATTTTTCGTCAGTTGATATAGCTAGTAGCTTAAGTATAAATAAGCATAGAACTCAATTACGAACTTGGAGCAGCTGTTCAAGTTAAAAAATATCGTTTACTTTTCTCAATCGAAAAGTAGTTAGTAAAATAAGTATATCAAACAATACCCTTACGAGAATACTCGAATGGGACTAGGAAGAACGTGCCAAGGGCCTCATTTGTGTTTTAATTACTGATTTCTGCACAACAAACGCAAACGTATAATTAGTACGTTTTAGATTTCTGTTTATTTGACAAGTTTACAAAGTTGCTATCTAACTCAATAAATGTTTGATCTGTTTAATATTATGATAAGTGAACAACAATATCAAAAATATTTAAGCTTTGACTGTAAAATTCAAAGTGCGCTTCTGTTTCTCATGGAGAACTAAAACTACATTTTGTGATATACTACTGTAATGTAAATGATGGGCCGTGTTTTAATTATGTTGTATTTTTAGCTTCTATATACATTTCTTTGCATCTATTATACTTTGTTAAATGTGTTCTTTTTATATAAAACAATTTTAAGTGTCTTTATCAATATGATGCAGTATTTAAAAGGAATTTTCAAATAATGACTCAGATTTTGTTCTAAGATTTTAAAAAGTAATATGAATATTACATAGCATCTGGAATATAGTATACCTTTTGAGTACCTTTATATACTTAATGAATCTCAATAAAAACAATGTCGCCAATTTTAAGTACTACTGTGTGTAAAAGCAAAAGGAAGAACCGTTTTTCATAACCTTTACATCATATTTAAAAGCAGTTTTGGTACATGCTGCGATTGTGTATTGCTAGAACTAAGCCTCTTCTTTCTTTCAAAGGATATTCCGGATAAATCATGAACGAATGAATGATAACGAATTTAACTATCTTATCTGGATTTAACTGTGGCGAGAAAATTAATTAAAAAACACGTCCTGAGTAGGCATTAAGTACTTACTTATTGGATGGGCATGTGAAATACACTATTCTCAATCTCAAGTCGAATTGAAACTTAAAATTATTAAAAGATAAACGACTAATTTCTGGTTTTGTTTTTAAACGCTTCAACATCAACGCAAGAAAGTCCTCTCAGTTCTGCTCTGCTCAACCTTGCAAGTAATGTTCAACACCGACTCAGCAACAATAGCAGCACATTTTTTGTGTTCAAGTTAATGGCACAAAATGTCTAATGCAATTGAATGAGTTTATATACGTTTTATGCCTTTATGCAGGTTCTGGTTACTTACGCTCTCGTTTTTTGTTTACGAAAAATCTATGCCTGCACTGACCCCATTCTCCATGCCCGTTATAAAAGCCCTTTAAAGAACAAATTGAACAAATTTGCGAAACTGAAAATTTGGGATGTTGGGTGTTATATAGCACGCATCCCATCTATGGCACTGCTTAATTTTGGATATACCTTGCATATACAAAGATATAATTGACATGCAGGGAGCTATGCACTGGTCAGGCAAGTAAATTAGCATTATGTTTTCAATCTCAATTTCTTACTGAGCAGCAAAACAAAGTGTGTTGTTATTGCTGCTAATCGGTTGATTTCAAGAAAGTTTGCCAGTAGCCTACTCGTAATAGTTATGCACCTACGTTCATGTACCTTTTACACAAATTTTACAAAAACATATTAGTTGAAGAAATGCGAAAAAGATAAACAAACCCTTTGAATAATGGTAATGAAAGGAGAACGCTATGCCCTTCGACAACTTTTGCAATTGTCATAACCGCTCAAAATTATAATGGCTAGTAACCTATTATACCTTGCTTTAATAGTTATTCCAAATATACGAGTCACTTAAAAACACGCCTCGCCTTTGATACGTTCAATGAAGGTAATTTTTTGCTTCGTTTGCTAAAGATAAATACTATGAGATTTTATGATACGTACGAAGCATTAATATGTACTTATTTTTAAATTACTTTTTACTTGTCTGATGATCTGAGCTGAGTCAGTTGATTTGAAACCGTCTCTTCCAAAATAAATGAGTTTGATTCTCTCAGTCACTTACAGTTTACTTTTACAACTCAACGTGAATACTTTCATATTAAAGGCATGGCATTTTATCTCAAACCAAAAAACACGAAAAATATTGTAATGTCCCACTTACATGCTTTCAAAACGCGTGAAGTCAATGTCCCAGAAAGAAAAACTTTGATCGTAACCGTTGACCGTCACAGCCGTAAACTGAGGTTAAAAAATGGTTGCTGGGAGGATGACTGCTACCACTAGAATGGCTTTAAAAACAAGGATTACTATAAATTACCAATTATAATTCATATTTTACAAAATGTAACGAGTTGATTGTTATCAACACTTAGTTATTGGGAAAAATCGTAACAATCCTCATCAAATGATTCTTTTTCCTGTGCATCAGACATCAGACAAATGTTTACAAAAAACGCCCATATACGAAAGAAAAGGGGCGAATAGCGACATATTTTGAACTTCCCTTCAAACCGAATCAGTTTGCTTTCGCACCCATCAAGTTCAATGTGAGTCAAACGTCACAGCTTTAACATCTTTATTATTGAGCAGCCCATATAAAAGGAAGGTGTATGAATTTAGTTCTGAATAACTCAAGCTTTTAATTTTGTCAGGGCGCATGGCGCATACCTAATATTTATGCATGTGCATGTAGATAGGTAATGAATGTACCACAAAAGTAAAATATCAAAACATTATATAGGTACATTATATACGCATACGCATCCTATATCATCATCCCTGTATTACACAATGACATACATTCTTACAACAGAAGTTGTGGGGTTAGTGAAACTTTGAAAAACAAAGTGCGGTTGTGTTGCAACGATTGAGTAAAAAAGATGAGCAGTGCTTCATATTCCACCCTGCATTAAACAACTCATGTTACTAGCGCATGCTTTGCTTAACGATAAGGGATGAATTTTTAAGAAGTACCAACTGATAGTGGGACATTAGTATGTTGTTTGAATGAACATTATATCAACTATATTGAATGCCGCTCACCGTTACTTACTTACTTGTAGGTAAGTAGAATGTTCAGGCATAGTTGTAAAATGCTAGCGACAAGAACACACAAGTTCCTTCACCCCTCCTCTTTAATTTTTTTGTGCATCTTACACACAAAATCTGCAAAAAAAAAAGTTGCAATTGATGCTGCGCTGACACAATGTTGTTGGTGCTGCAACAGCATTAAAAATTTGGTCACTGTGAAATGTATGGCAAAGGTTTGACACAGGCACTACCGTCTCCTTACCAAATTCAAAGTGATGCAGTTGCTTTTCTGACGTGCTTTACTACTCGATGAGGCACCAATTTGTGCGATATATTGTTTCTGAGCCGAAAAAAATTGTGAATAAACTCAGAAAAGTTTTTGAAGGCTGATGAATCAGCCTGCTAGTACTGGTTCTTTGTAAAAAGTGGACTTTAATTTTCAAATTTGTGTGCATGAAGTAAAAGCGTGAAGTAACAAAAAACCGTCAAAATGGTTGATCTACTTACTTTATTAGGTCGAGATCTTTTCGACCAAGTGTTCTTCGCTTTTATCACGATGATAATTATTGTGGCTGCGTACTACGACTTGAGAGATAAAAATTATCCTCCAGGTGCAGTTGGAATGCCAATTTTTGGATATTTACCAATGCTTAATCAGAAAACCCCATACACTACTCTAAAGGATCTTTCTGCCCATTATGGAAAAGTATTTAGCATTTACCTGGGTTCGGTGTATACTGTTGTTATTTCCGATGTGAAACTTATACGGGAGGCACTTAATCTTGATAGTTTTCACGAAAAACCCCCACTTATTCTTGCTAACGGAGTAGCAAATGGAAAAGGTTTGTTTACAAAATGTCTTTACTAATACAATTTGTAGATATAACAATAACCGTCACAATTGCACGTACACTGGAAAAGATTTTTCAAACTTTACAACTGATCTGTGATTTCCATCTTCCATCCATCAGAAGTATGTATATAGTCTATACGTTGTTTACACAAGAGTAAAACAAAGCTCTATCACGCTTAGAATGAGAATGAACGCAACGTCATTGCCATCACGGAAATGTACGCATAAACAGCTTTCTCATGTATGTTTGTGTGATACTTGCATAGGTTGAACTCACTGGATTATTCTGTCCAGTGTGGAAGGTGAATTCTGATTTGTAGAACTTACAGCTAGACTGAAAGGGTTGTCTTTATGAAATTTAATTTTCACACCTTAAACACTTCTAATAAACATCAACAACATTTAAAATGTGGAATTACTATTGTGGTTCAACCAGAGAGTAATTTTATAAATGTACTGAAATCAATCAATTGTGTTTACATTAGGTTCATTATCTACTTTTTACTTGTAAACCAGCTAATTTGATTGGATTATTATTCTTTACCAACGTGTCAATACTTAGTAGCTGCATAAATACATTAGTACAAAAGATGATGTTACTCGTTCGTTAATTTTTAAACCTTCTATCAGACTCTTCAGAAGTAATTCAAAAGGAAGCATTGGGCTAGTACTAAAAGAGTGCATGGTTCTGGATACATGCATGCATTTTCATATCACTTCATGCTGCACTCGTGCATTGTCTAACTTATCTGCAGAAAATCTTTCAATAGTGTCATTTATTGGAGACATAAACGAAGTGATTCAAGAGACCTGCTAATTCTTCTTAAGTTGCATAATTTAGACTGAGGTAACCCTAATATTTATTCCAATGTTCTACAGGAATCTTGATGGCTGATAGCGACCGATGGAAGCAACATCGATTCTTTCTAATGTCCACTCTTAAAACTCTTTCTTCAACCAAAGGAAAGTCCGCAAGAGTTGTACTGGAAGATAAGATTCAAAGCTCACTATCTGATTTTATGCAGGTGAATGCGCAAGGCTAATTTATTGCTTACTTAAACCTTACCCAACAACAACAAGGTATAATATAGCCTAACTCTACAAAATGTGATTGTGTATAACACCTTAGGATATAAAACAAACTACTGGAAATGCTCAAGATATCAGGCCCGCATTAAAGCACAGTATTGGATCATTGATGTTCGACGTTGTCACCGGAATGCGTCCTAAGAAGGGAGATCCTAACTGGGGCAAGCTGCAAAACACCATTCCCAATCAATTAAGCATGATGTCTATTACCAGCAGTAACAACTTTGCACCACTTCTCAAGTAAGGACTAAGCTAAGCTTAATAGACCAGAGTCCCTATTTTATGATTTTAAGGGACGCATAGCGCATGTCGCAACCACAGTTAAAACAAAGTATCAAATCAATATAATGTGTATGTAGGTTTGAGCATATATTTGATTACATTCGCAATAGCCTTAATATATATATTTTTCATAAGCAATATTAAAAATTATGTTTAGTTGATAGTATAGTGGAACTAAAGTGTCTGTGACACGTACAAGAATTCTGCGGTTACGGCCCATTTCGTTATTTGTTTGCGTATCTCAAGATGTTCACTATAGTTTGAGCAATGTTTCCATTACATTTCATTCAGTTCGTTGTGACAGCAAACTTGTGTTTCACATTCTGGGACCTCGCTTCGGTGGTTCAGGAAGCTAAAGAAAACTTGCAAGCTTATTATGCAAAATATGTATTCCTCCCATTTTACATCGTTTAGTAGAGGTAGTTCCGATAATGTATATTAAAGACAGCTACCTGCAATGTACATAAATTAGGTTGTTCCTGCTCAGTCAGCATTTAATACCAGCACGATTTTTTATGCTAATATGCTTAAAAGGGAAGAAAAAATGGTTCAAACCGAGCACCGTGTGCAGCCATTCATGACCATGAGTTGTTTTACAAATTTTGATAAAATTTTGAGGCTGCAGGGAAATGAATGAGAAACCTGTTCAAGATTCATGGCAATGAGTACTTTCAAACTGAGTACTCATCCTGCCGTGGTCGTATAGTGGTTAGTACCTTGCGTTGTGGCCGCAATAACCCAGGTTCGAATCCTGGCCACGGCATTCAATTTTGCAAAAATGGGTTTTGAATTGTTGATCATGCGCAGTAACAAACGTTACAATATAAGATGCTACTTATTTCTACGAGGAAAGATGTAGCACTAAAAAGCATATCTTTTGCTACTGTTTTTTATGTTTTTATTACGAACTTCGGGCACACTCCGCAAACTATTTTAATGAGATAAGACTTGAGTTTCAATAAATAGAACTAAGAAGAGTTTTCAAACCACTTCATTGGGATTTCAGGAACTTCTCTAAATTCACAACTGCCATCGGTAAACTAGTCAAAGGAAAAGAGGAGGCTGGAAAGCTATATGAACATTGTGTAGAAAAATTTCCAAATGCTGACTCAAAAGACTTCCAAAGTATCGTTGAAGCGTATATAGCCGAAGCAAAAAGACGTGACGGCAAAACTGATGATTCCTTTTCTGCTGATCAAATTTCCCAAGTACTATTGGACACTTTAGCTATGAGTTGGGAAACCACCATGGATTCCATTCATTGGTTGCTCATGTATTTGGCTATGTATCCAGAGGTTCAGGTAAATGTCAAGCATAATTTATATGCTTTATTAAAAAATATAAGTGAATACTTGAAATTTGCTTTATTGCCAAATTTTTATGTAAAAATTTTTACCAGGAAAATATTGCACGCGAAATGGAATACGTTTTGGGATCAAATCCAGAAGATATTACGTTGGAAAAGTGCAATAAATTAACATACACGGAAGCTGTCATGATGGAAGTTTGGCGTCACAGACCTGTGCTTCCAATGGGCTTGCCTCATTGTGCAACTGAAGTACTATAATTTATAACTTTCAGCAATTTCAAATACTAACACACATAAACATATTCCATTAGTTGAACTGTACTTATCATGACTGGAAAGTTGAACAGACTGAAAAAATATTAAGCTAATTTAAAGTCTGCTACACAGTTTGTACAGTTCAACTGATGAATTCCTATTCATGTCTCTCAATTTTATTTCAGCGAACAAAGATTGGGAACTATTGGATTTCTGAAGGAACGCTAGTGGTTCCTTTAATCTATGCTGTTCACCGAGATCAACGATACTGGGAGAAACCCGATGAATTCATTCCTGAACGCCACCTCAATGATGACGGAAGTATCCGAAAATCTGAGTACTTTATTCCTTTCCAAACCGGTATGTTCACATCATAACTCGCTAAGTAAACTAATAATCTCACTAATCGGTAATTAAGTATGGAATGTTACAGAATATTACAGGTCAACGTGCATGCATTGGTGAAGAATTCGCTCAGTGGACAGTTCTCCTCTTCTTAGCAAGAGTGATGAATGATTTCAAGATTTCGTTCCCTACAGGGATCAAATATAACCCGGATGATTTGCCAGACTTTTGCGTCACGGCTTCCCCTCCCTCTTATCGTCTCATCTTGGAGGCCCGTCATTAAGTTTACAAGAAGTTCTGACAACAACGTCAGGTTTAAATTTATGCATGTGTTTCATATATTCCTAAAGAAGGTACTACTGACTTCATTCATCTTATATAATTATTTTGAGCAACAAAAGTATTTTTCTAATTTACATATATATACACTATATATTTTTATATTTTATAATACCCAACTGAAAAATCATATTATTGCATTTTACTTGTAACCTATAATAACCATGAGAACATTTGTGGAAATTTTAATTTACAATGAAATTGACTGCCGTAGAAATTCAGGGAATTGGTGTATTTAAACATAACTAGTGTAAAATACGAAAACTTAGACTGGAATTTGCAAAGAGAAAGTGTAAATTGTCTTTATAATAGTAAATGATATTTTTTTCTTATATTTTTATCACAGCCTTTATTGCATTCAAGTTCTTATTATTACAATAGTTCACATTTGATCGTCATTTTGACAGGATGATGATGACAGTTTCTTTGTTGGCTATTGAATGATATTTATACGTATATATGCTTATCTTCACAAGGCACATTCCAATAACAAATACTAAACTTAACTCTGTGGTGGCTTTGTAACAAATGCGGAAAGTTTGGCAAGCTTGTTGACATCGACAGAAACATGAGATCCATTATACAGACTGATCCCGTAAGACCACATTGAGAAACACATATACTTAACACCTCCCTCGTCATTGGAATAGATTTCTTGAAGTATAGAATGCATACAGAGCATCCAAATTGATGCGCAATCCCTGATAAAACGTCTTCACTTCAGACATAAACAACTGTTTATCTTCCTCGTTCACTATGACAGACAATCGTTGAATTAGCTGGGGTCTAGACGGTGATGCTTGTAGAAGAATCTATGGAAAAAGACAAACACACGCATAACTAAAACATAAACTTGATAATAAACTACACGTGCCAGTATTTAACCCATAAAGTATTATATATTCATATCACAAACGCACATTAAATATTCCACGCAATAAAAATCCATGGTACATGGCTATTGTTGCTTCGTAGCTACTTCTTAAGTTTATTACCAAACTGTCTGGCTCCGCGTTTTCTTCATAGTCGGTTACAATTGATTGAAGAAACGTACACAGGAAGTTTAATCCTCTGAAATTTAAAACAATAAAATGTATATGCTATGTATGCGTCATATAAATTCTTCATTATCTTATTACTATTTTGCTTACCTCTTGAGCCATAATAATGCTTCGGATGCAGCAAAGTTTTTCGTTGCAATATCTTCCTCCACAATATCTTGCAAATATTTATAGCGCTCCGTATCCTGCAAGTATTTGATCATCACTTTCTGCATAAAAAAAGCAACGTTGTGTTAAATTTCCTTGTTGTTGAAACCTACGCAACTTTTACATTTCTCTGTGATTTGCAAAACATATGGCTTTACCTTTATGTTTCCATTTACATCACGGGATACCAATGCAAATGCTGAGCCAAGAGTATCTAATCATAATTTATTATATCGTAATTATATGGGTTTTAATATAATATCATGCTGATATTATATTCAAAAGAGATTGCTGTTGTTGCGTTGCAAATATGATATCTATGAAAGGATGCAAAAAAATACATTACCTATGAATCTCACCACGAGATTTGAGCAGTGTAAGAACTCTCGAGTTGGAACCTTTCCGTCGGGACTTAATCCAGGCCATCGGTCTAACGTCACTTTCATTTCTTCCTCGAGCTACAACCATCAATACCAAAAAAATAATAGAAAGACTGAAGAAATTCGAAGCAATCTGCTTCTTATTGCAGTTAAACGTTCTTATTCCTTAGCAAAAGTGATGCNAGAAAGACTGAAGAAATTCGAAGCAATCTGCTTCTTATTGCAGTTAAACGTTCTTATTCCTTAGCAAAAGTGATACGTATTGAACTTTCTGAAATGAATATGAGAGTCTTTCGACGGTCATGATAGAATTCCCTTATCATGACCGATACCTTATCACTGGATTACTGATATACATTTATCAATGTTTAATTATAAAAATACTTGTATGATAGCGAACCCATTGCTCCGTTGATACTCCTCGACTAGGCCGACGTATAGGTTTGGAAATAACGGATGTACTTGTCATAACTCCAATTTTTACTTACAAACTTGCTTACTCGCGATAGAAATTTGCTGCAAAACTAGCGTATGCAAGCAAGTTTGTTTTTGAACCTGGAGAAATTAGTTTAAAATAGCGAACGTTTATTCTTTTCCCCCTTCATATTTGAGTATTTGGTTGTCCATGATATAAAAAATTTGAAAATGATAGTGCAACTGCAAATCATTCTCCTTCACATTAAAAATGCTTCTTGCCTTCATGATGATCTGATGTTGTGCCAAACAATTTTTAGCACACTTTTGAGCCAAATTTTGTGTTATCTATGTATAATATAACTTTATAACACGAGTGTGTATCGCTAGAAACATATGATATACCGGCTGATGGCTGATCATTGTAGGTGAGTTTCCGTTCCTGTTTGCATTTGGTGACTAGGCAATGGAAACGATCGATACCGTTACTACAAGACAAAGAAATGCATAGTGTAAGCGGATTGCATCTAATGGAACTAGGTTGGCTTGCCATTTTTCTGTTGGCATGATATATTACGTTTGCATTTGTTCAGATCCCTCCGACCGAAACTTTACAATGCCATACTCATTTTTTATCAAAACACTTGCATGTAAAAAGTCTTCAAATCGTACTATAATAATGTCAGTAAAGCACTCAACTCAGCGACTACGATTCAACCCGACCACGTTATCGTTATGGATTCAATTATCTCAACTGTTCTGATTCCC
This sequence comes from Orchesella villosa, assembly GCA_036850725.1. Taxonomy (NCBI): domain Eukaryota; kingdom Metazoa; phylum Arthropoda; class Collembola; order Entomobryomorpha; family Orchesellidae; genus Orchesella; species Orchesella villosa. The sequence continues at coordinate 48,145 of JAANSM010000014.1, read as the reverse complement.
AACGCAGACAGTCATGTCATGATCAATAATCCTTGCCATGGATTTCTGTCACCCTACATTGCAATTTCGCCGTAGATGTCACGTTTTTTATGTTCGTTAAGACTGCTATGTAAAATTCAAGGTCCGGTTATCAATACCAAAACGATAATCTTCCTTACTTACTTTTGTACTTATGCAATATTACATATCAACTCGTATAAACTTGAATCATCTGATAAGGCAATTTACCCATAAGTGGAGTAACGCTGCATAATCAATTAAACGATCTTGATTGATAGCCAGAATGTTTCTATATAACACGTGCGTCAAATGTGAAGTGCTAACACCGATATTTAAAGCATTGGCAAGCTTTCAGCCATCATTAGACATTTGGCAGTTTGACCGAATTAGCTGGACCGTTTGGAACTTCAAGCGTTCATCTTTGACATAGTTGCATTCCAATTAATTACAATGACGTTATTGAAAAGGTTTGTTTCAAAAGCTTCCGTGCTTTTTCTACTTGTCGCGCTATGCTACAGTGCTCCTTCATGTAAGACATAAGATATTCAATGAGTGAACTTTGAAAACAACATAAAACTTTCCCCAAATTTGCTCTATTAAGTGTTGCATTTTGCAGATATTAGTAGCGATGACAAGCTGGAATTCAGAGATGACCTCATAGAAGGAGATATTGTGCCAAATCCTGAAAGCAGGAATGGAATTCGTGGGGATCAATACAGATGGGCAAATAGAAGGGTCCCTTATGTTCTCGATCCCAATTTCAGTATGACAAATAATGTAATTAATTGACTGTATATGGCAATTCAATTGCTAAGTGCTTAATACAATTGTAAAATTTGCTCCTTATCAGATTCCTCAGAGATTCAGAAAATTTTATTAGGATGGGCCGAAATAGAGAATACTACATGCATTGACTTAGGTGAACGTTTGTCACAAGATACAGATTACATTTTTATAGAAAAGGGGGCACCAGAGTCTGGTTGTTTCTCATCAGTTGGTCGTAGAGGAGGTCGACAGGTTAGTGTGTTTTATAAATTATGATTTTCTAAATGTTCCACATCCTCAAAACGGCATATACTCTAATACTGATGAATTATTATTGATCTAGGTTATTAACTTTGAGCCACCCTGTATAAACAGGCATGGAACAATTGTTCATGAAATGCTTCACGCCATTGGATTTTACCATGAGCAATCGCGACCAGACCGCGATGTTTATGTTACCGTCGTTTGGGACAAGATTGAGCCAGGAAAAGAGCACAATTTCAATAAATACACAGAGGAACAAGTAGATACTATGGGAACTCCATATGATTATGGATCAGTTCTTCATTACTCAGGATTTGGATTTTCCATTGATGGGAGTGCCACAATTGTTCCAAAGGTAAATGTTTGTCATACACTCCATCAATTATATCACATACTTAAGCGAATATAAACTAATCTATCTACTATATGATTTTATAGGATCCAAACGCGGAGATTGGACAGCGCATTCGAATTAGTGATATTGATGCGTATAAAGTGAATGTGATGTATAATTGCACATCATTCCTTTAAAATAAAGATTGAAGATTCTACCAATTTCCTTATTGCTCATAATACTTAGCATATCTTGCTATAAGTCTTACTTTATAGAACTGTGATATACAAGCATATTATTATGAAGTATTTTTCGAAATCAAAATAAACTTTAATGGTACAAAACTTTAATCATTAATACTTTATATGTATTATGCATTCAGAATCCAAAAGGGGTAGTGAACAAACGTAGGCGTCACTTTCAAGATCAACAATTGTCAGTTTGTTCCATCCCAACAAGCATTCCAATGGTTCTCTGAATGTTTTATTAGTTCAGACACCATAGCCCACGCAAGGACGACATTGTTAAACAAAGCTGCAATAAAGTTCAGTATTTGTTTAGTCCTGCATCAATGAACTTTTCCCATTTGGAATGAAATTTGATTGTCCAACTGCTTACTGATAATTAAGATTTAATCTATCCAATTACTTAGATCCCAAATCTAACTACAAAGTTATGTAAATGGCATCACTTCTGTAATAGGAACACATTTCTACTATTGACCATGCAAAACTTTTGCTGTGTAATATGTTCAGCACCACAGTAACAAGCTCACGTACCAAGTTGTTGGACCACTATTCCATGACGTTTCAGTCTATCAAGTCCACAAATTTTAGAGCTTGTGTCCCTATTTTTACCTTCTAAAAATGGATGATACTAAATTGGAAGCTAATTTTCCTAAACGAATTTGGAAACCCTTAACTCAAGGTCAAACCACAATACCTCCACATCATCCAACTCATTTTTGCACGCTTAATTTAGCCTTTCTACACCTCGCACAAATCCTTCGAGGATTAGGTTTTGTTCCTGTCTCTGTAAAAACGAAAAAGTGTCCTTTAGACGGGCGTAAAATAGTGGACTATAATTTCAAATTATTTTCGTTTCCCTTTCTGTACTCTACATTTGTTTTCTTGTCTTATACATACCTTTTGATTTATTGTATCAACACAAATCCGGAGCTCTTTACTATCGTGATTAGACACGGGTATGTGAAATATTTCTTTGCAACATATTTAAATATCACTAAAATCAAAAAATCAATAATATTTATTGTAGTTTTTTTAATGCACAGAAACGAAACGAGTCATTGGTCACCAGTCAGCGAATTGGCATACAAGTCATTTTCATTCATTTATTACTGTACATTTGTAATTCATATGACATTAGTACTAATTAGAACTCCAGTACTCGTAAACTGTTTACATAATTGGTCAAAAATTGAAGAAAGTTATAACCTGCTGTATAACAGAATATTGGATTTCTCAGCGCTACACAAAACCGTTAAACACTTGAGTATATGGAATATTGTATTCATTGTTATCTCCATCTCTCACGGAATACGACATTTCAAGGAATGCTTTTTCGCCTTGCAATTTAATTGCAGGAATCCAGAAACAGACTTCACTTTCGCAGCATGGATACTAATCAACTTCAATGTATTATGCAATTTTTTTGTAGATACTATAGCCATATTCATGTTTTCAACAATTCACTTGTCCTTCCAAGAAATTCAGCATCAAATTGATAGGATAAATATTGAGTGCCTCAAACTGGGAAAAGGTATGACCAAGAGCAAGCTAAAGGATTTATGTCATCTCGTTTCGCAAATTAGGAATCAAGCAGCTTTAACAAACCAAATTATTGGACCAGCTCAAGCAATACATGTGTTTATGCTTTTCACGCTGCTAGTACTTAGCTTATATCTTTTTTTCGATAAGACGGTGATGCAAGCAGATCTTCCTGCAAATGTTGATGTTAAGACATTATTGTGTTGTTTCGGATTTGTGCGAATGTTTGTCAAAGCTATTTATGTTGACAGCGTAAGAAAAGAGGTAATGGTTGCCATTAGTATTATTGGAAATTTTAAGCTCTAATATTAACAAGGATTTTACTATGAATTAATATTCAATATTCACGAATTAATGGTTTGTCCCACATTTAGGAAAAGAGACTCGCAACTAAAATGCTGGAGCTTGAATGCGATTCATTAGCAGCTAGCATTGAGGTAATGTCAAAGATATATAAAATTTAGTAGAAACGTTTAGTAATCCATTAAACATCCTATTTGTACAATTCCATATTTAGAGGAAATTATACGCTGATTACCTAACTTGTAATCCTACAAAATTCGTGTTGGCAGATTTACTTGAGTTCAACAGGTCGTTTATGCTGACTGTAAGCGTATTGCGTAACATGTTTTATTTATCTGAAAGAAACGTATTTAAGTATGTGTAAAGTGTTTTATATATATTGTTACAGTGATTTTGTAACTTTTTCAGTGTATTGGAAATGTTACCACTTATCTGGTTGTACTTCTACAATTCAATGAACTGTCAAGAAGCTGAAACCATCAAGCATAATATTTTCATATTAATATCTTTTGTGCTTACTTAAACTACGTCATCACTATGGCTCCATGTCTGTTGTATGAGTACACCAGTACGCAATGCAAATTCTTTGCAGATAATATCTTTCTGATCGTTTACGCACATTACACAACCAGCCCACTGAAACAAAAACTGGAATTATTGGTGCGTGTGGTGGAAGTATATTGAGGAAATTTCCATTGTTGTTTTGGTTAATAATTTCATTCATTGACTTTTTAAATCAAGGTATGACGACGGTGTGAGTCAAAATACAAGAAATAAAATGAATATTATGGGTGTTTTGACGCATTAAAATATGATCATCAAACCCAGTCCAGGTGAGCTGATTCGCCTTCGAATTCCTTCATCAATTTTCTAAGAATTACACTTTCTCATTTTTTCCATGCATCAACATCGTGTTACAAGGTATAGCCATAGCAATAATAGTGTCACAGGCATCATCATGATAATACCTTGATCAGTCATGGTTTTCCAATGAATCCATGAAGAGTCCGTTTACCCTAAAATAGACCTTCGCTCATCGTCAGTGAAAAGTTGTTATATAAAGTTGAAATCAAAAGGAGACGTCGTGATGCTGGCATGCATGATCCTTGTTTTTAGCCTTGTGAAACTACTTTTTATGGCGACTTATTCATACACTCTGTGTGACTCATGCGTGCTTGCTTACTATTATTTCTAGGAAATAAAAAAATATTTTAGATGGTAACAATAAACCCAAGGAAAGAACACAGGTAGTTGTATTCGCCCTAAACCATGTCCATGGCATAATTCTTGTTCAACTTTCGGTTCAGTAAGAGAGAAAAGACTTGTGGAACAATGTTAGGAAATGATAGTAATCAATTTAAAACATAAATAGCCATGATGACGGATGAGTAGCTCAGAGGATGGTTACTTTTCTATAGAAGGGTATATAGCAAGTCCAATTTAATTTATGACATGCAATCAAGCTACAGGCTTGTATAACAATGTTGTTGTCCAGTCTTATAACGTTATGAGTACTGTGACATTAAACTCATCATCTTAAACGGGTCAGCAATGAGTTGCATGAGTAATTTTAAGATTTCTACCCGAGTAGTCAATGGCCTTGCACGTCAAATCCTTGTTAACTCTCCCTAACTTCCTACAGGTGATTCGGCTAAAATGATCCTTCCTGTGTGAGCTCAAGATGATGATGTGCCTCTCTAAACCAGGTATAATCACGAACATATGTTAAAGTATATTATGGTCAGCTGCTGAGCAGAAGTGGGTAATGATGACGGTCAGATTTGTAATGTAAAATGCAGTCCAGTCCACTCCAAAGAATGGTTTTAGATGACTGCTCCACTGCTCTACTTACCAACACTTCTCCTTTTGTTGGTAATGATTTTCATGGTGATGACTTCCTTCAGAAAACACCAAGGAAGATCCTGTTTCTCTAGCATGATAGAAAATCCAGAATATTCAAAGAGTTCTACTTTCTCTTAAATAGGTCAGCCACGTGTTGTTTTGCCTTACTTTTGGTTATTCTGGTTTCACAATTGTAAAGCGTCCAGGCAGTTATCACTCGTTCACAGCATGATTGGGTTATGAGGTGATGGCAAAACGAGGCTAAACAGCGGACTTGAGGTATACAATTCTTTGCTTGGGATGTTGCATCTAATAGCTATTTACTTGTTAACGAAAGTTGGTCAATTTATCCAAATTTTAGAAGAGTCGTTGATTATATAATCCACATTATTATCAATCTTTCTATCTTATATGATCGACTACCTATACACATATATTATGCATGTCTTATCTGTTAGAAGGAAGCCATAAATCTCCCAACTGGTTGCTTCCGATTCTAATGTATACGTCGTAGTTCAGTAGCCGCGTCAAAATATTGCTTGTTGCTACTTTGCTTGTTACCCTAATCGTGAAATCCCTTTTTAAAGATTACAAATCTTTAAAAATGGATTTCACGATTAAATTTTACGAGGAGTTTTAAATAGATTGTTTGGTTTGGTGGCTGTATTATGTTACTCATATCAAATAACTTAGGCGTTTTCTTGTCTTGCATGAATGACAAAAGTGTAGAATAATGTAATTCTTTCCTATGCTTCTACTCTATCATTCAAATCAGAATAACCAACACACACCACTCTGTTTGTAACTCTAGGTCACGGACGATTGCGTTTGCATGCAAGTTTTGCTGAATGCATGCTTTTTTCGCAGGAAGAGTGAATGCAGTGTGACAGTTGACAAAAACACACACCTGTCCAGCTTGTCATCTTCAATATTCCATTTTCAACAAAAAAAAGATCGGCTCTCTAAAAGGATTGCTAAGACAGTTCTCCAGCAAATGATGGAACTAAAACAAGGCAGGCACATCTCTAGCCACAGAATACTCAAATATTCATGAGCTCTTTGAATGTCATCAAAAGGTAGCCTGGTGAGTTGGTGATTAATTTGCATATTTTTATGGCAAGTTATATCTGCAAGCATGCTTGAAACATTGTGGTTATACTTATATACATTTGTTAACCACAGAATGGCAAAAGAAAATACTTTAGTCTGGTTTCTTGTCTTACTCAATATTTTGTTATTTGATAACCATTTATTCCAGCAGAATTCAATTTCGCGAATTTGTATGTGTAATTTTTTTTCCAGTTAACCCTAAACCAACATTCGAAGCAATTGTATATTACACAATCATTTGTAAACTGACATGGGCTGAGTAGTTTTGCAAAACAGGAATTTAAATGCAGTCTTAGTACAGTGATAAATTTTTGGCATCCAGGTGATACACATCAGAAGTTGTATTCATTACAAATCTCTTGTAATTTTTTTTCAACTAAATGCATGCATTCTTTATCAACGGAGATTGGGCATTACATAACACAAAAACCTGGGTATACAGCGAGTTTTCACATGTGCATTCATCTGCATAAGTTTGCAAAAACATCCTCAACTTGTCCTTGGCATTTGAAATGTATTGTGCGACTCAAGTAGAGTGAGTGTAACATGTAGTTCCAGCATTCATTTTACTTGATATATTCTCGTTGTGTGTGTGTTATGGTGACAATAATTACTTGGAGAAGATTATTTACATATGCAAGACACGTTTTCTCATTTCTGTTTTTTTTTTTCGAAAGAACCTTGTAAGCCAGTTCTCTAAATGCGCTTAATAGTTTTCATGGTCGTGTTCATTATATAAAAAAATGAACTTTGTCATTGCAACTTTTGCGCATTTTACAGGTTATGTAGGTAAAGAGCGAGTTAATGCGATTTTGGAGTTGAGCTAAGTATGTATTTGTCTTCTGCACTTCACATCTTTATCAGAAAAAAATGCGGTTAACAACGCCAAAATGTGGGAAGATGCAATCTGAAAACCATGCATTGTAATAATTAATTTGACAGCAACAACAAATGTGAGCACGACATTACACATGTCATGAACAACATAGTAAGCATACATACACCTTTTTTTTAAATTTAAACGTTTTTTTTACGTAACGTGGACTTGGGACAAGCAATAAATCAATTTTACTATAGATGACCTTGGAAATTACGAGAATGACTGCATTGGATGAAGTACTTGGTTTTCTATTATACATTTTGGATAATAAAGTGTGAAACTAAAAACTAACATTGAAAATCATGATGACTCGTCGCAATTCATAACATAAGAAACTTTCCGGAAAGCAATTACATTGTAATTCCTAGTAGTTTAATACTTTTATATCGTCTTAGCACTCATAAAAGAGCTTGTGTGCAAAAAAAACTACTTCTCAAATTGCCCCACCATCAAATAACAAGCTTGATACAATACTAACTTTGTAAAGAAATTTTTTGTTTAATATTTTATGAGATGAGGAAAATAGAGATTTAAAAAAACTACGCCTATACATTAGTATTGCTACTGAAACTGTCACTGAGAGTACATGATTGATACAAATATATGTATAGGAGGCGAATGAAACGACTTTTTCAGTAAGTTTTTGTTCGGTTGTTTCTACTACTCATCGTCAGCGCACTTTTTTTTTTTAATAATGCGAGAGGTTGTGTGACCATAAAATTCTATTCCAGCTATTGCATCATACGGTTATCCGGAGAACTTACAAACAAAATACGTATTCGATGATTTTCATTTTGCAAACAGTGCAATAAACTTGGATATTCGCAAGTTTTGAGTTCAGTAATCTCAAGGACGGCTTTGTATGAATTCCACCGCTGACAACTGACCATGAGACCGTGTATCTCTTTGGAATGCATAAATTAGCACAGTGTTGGTATTCCAAATCACAAGTAAAAGGCAGTTGAGAAGAAAAGTCAGAGCAAAGTTCATGGTAACGATATTCCGCCGCCTCGACATAACATCACGATCCAGACAAATATTTTCCAGACTTATATGCTATATTACAAAGTAGACAGAGGAGTGATGTTGATGTTACTTAAAAATTATGCCTGTACCTGCCTTTTTATGCTGTACCTAACAAAAATGTTACAAGTCCAAGTTTGGCAAGAAAAAAAACAAGGAAAGTTCCTTATAGATATTGTCCATTACATAATATAGATTTTGTCCTATAAAAATACTGGAATGGAAGACTTAAATCGTTTATGTAATACCTGCAGAGCAAACACCTATGATTTTATAAATCTTCAGGTCATTCACAATCAAAAACAAGTTACTCTCTGGATGATGAGTGCGTAGCTCCGTCTCGTACAATATCAAACGTTTAATTGACGACATTCCAGCATGAACGGGGATGCTGGCGGGAACTCCGTAGGAGGTGGCTTCTTCATAACCCGTCAATTCTACAGGTGGCAATGAATGGCAGAAGAAGTGAAAAGACAATGAAATGGAATTTTGCTAAAAACGTAACACGATATCATCATATATGGCGCGACTTATCGTCCAAATCCAGGCTCAACACGTTGTTCCAGTATCCTTTTGAAATCGGAATCAGTGCTACTAATACTACCAACTACTACAATATGCATCGGCTCTTATATAAGAAATTTTATTGAATAAAAATGTTTAAAGCAAAGTGCTAACTCAGGGGGTTGGCTGCGACGGGCGCATATAGTTAGTTGTCATTACCTTGGAAGTGAGGTAAGGAAACAAGAAAATGAAGAGAGAGAAAAAACGAGTTCATTGATTGTTCAAGGAAAACTCCCTACTGAACAAGACAAGATGCAGCACATTAAAATGGCTATTGTAAACTACAACGAGTGAAATAAATTGTAGATTCAGCCTTTTATGCTTCTTAAAATATACCCATTACCATCAATTCATGTTGATCATATTATCAGCCAAATATTTAATGAGATTCATGCACATGGTGTTTACGATGCGATGCGATGGCAGTTGTTGAGGTGACATGGAGTTTTGGGATTGGTCGTTTTTTTCCTACTACATGTTCTCATGCACAAAATGAGAAAAAACTTACACAATATATGCACAAGGTATTATTGTGAGTATAAAGTTACGTTTTTGCTAATACACCACCGATGACTATTATACATTCCTGGTTGGTATTTTTATAACACCACGCCACCATTTGCATTAATAATAATCCAGCGAAATGTCGTCATTCATTCGATCCAACATCCAAATTCTTTTTATGGTCTATTGAGTTTTGTTTCTAGCATAGATTATATTTGTATGTGTGTGTGTGTGTGTGTGGAGCGGAGCTTTTACAAATTGAATGTCTCGTGGAATAAAAAAGTAGACGCAAAAAGAAGCAAAGCGCAAAATATTATAAATTAGCATAACTCCATTGATTGTTGGTTGACCATGATGAAAGTTGTCACCCATTTTTCTTTGCACAGTGCTTCGGCGTTATTGAGCTGCTGAGCGTAGTACTTAGCAGCAGTAGGTGCAATAATGCTGTAACTCAAACCATAATATGTAAAAGCCTTTGATAAGATGCAAGCTATAGGTATGTAAATAAAATAAAGTAAAGCATCTCTTCTCTTGTTGCTGCTTTTTAATGATTGCTTGAATTGGTGACAGGAGCAACAATAAAGTAATGACAAGAGTACACTTTTTTGTGGTGTCTTTTGGAATTACAGGTGAACATGTCATCCATCCGTCCTATTCAAATGAATTGCGACATAAATAGTGCCCCTTACAACTTCAAATTACACTACTTTAGCATACGAATTACTAGTACGAATTTGGTGTGATGTCTTTGTTTCATTTAAATATGATTTCATTCTGACTGACTCCGCATCCCAAAATACAGTTTGTAACTGCTTACCTTGACCAAATTAATAGGCTCAATGAGGAGCCATCTCAATCGTTTTCCTGCCGTCCATTAATTAACAAAGTTTAGTTGGTCGCGCTACGAAGTAAGCAAAGTCGTTAAATGCGAGCATAAGTGTTTGGTGACATGTGACATTGTAGACGACAATAACAGCAATTACTTCACGCAATTAGATGATAAAAACTCAACAGATTCATCACTCAAAGTTTTTTTTGGAGTATGAAAAACCTAGAAACACGAATTGTTACCAAGGTTATTTCATTACGCACGCTGAATTGATGCTCTCTTTGTGGACGCACAGTCCCTTGTATCTCTTTATGAAGGGCAGAGGATGAAAATGTCGAAGCTGTTTCTCTCCATCATTCCTTCTCTGTTTGCTTAACACTCTACACTCAACTCTAGTCTAGTTTGGTAAGTATCGCTAAAGTAAGGAAGAGCTCTTTGGTAAACTAATCTCAAAATTGGGAACCACACACCCAACACACACATGACAACGCAGTACTATCAACTCAATGACAACCGTTGTATATCGATCTCCTTGACAATTCATACAATTCCTGCATTTCTTGCAAAGTTGCAACAAAGGAACGTTACCGCAACAATGGAACAATATACAAACAATTTTTTTTACAGGATAGCTTTTTTTGATTATGCCATAATGACAACAAGATGGTTTAGATTTTCATCTATAGTATGGTATGATAAGCCCACTAAACTAGATAATAACTTTGTATGTAAAAAGTACCTGTTAAAATTTTCATACAACCAAAGATAATATTATGTGAAACGACTGCTCACCAGAACCAACTCTAGTTTGACTACTGGCTACTTTGTAACCAGATGAGATAACAAGTAACTAGTCAAGTCCACTGAAATCTTGACGAAAACTCAAAAACTGCTTTAAATTTCGATAGTGGTGGGGCAGTGGTAGAAGGTCACATTCTGTAATACCATTTTATAACCAGGCGTCGAGGACGACGACGACATCCACCATTCACAATTCAACCCTACTACACAAGTATATTGCACAAACATTATGTTTGCAAGATGAAACTGTCAGCTTGCAAGTTGGCCGCGGTTGAACCGTCGTGCTACCCGAAGGCTTTTATCTTAAGCTTTGTAAAATGTATTCTCAAATTAGTATCACACTTCAACATACAAAAAGTAATATAATATCAAGTACCGGACCCAAAAAAAACCAGTGCCCAAGTCACCTATTCACGTTATGCACATTTTTTAAAAACCTGGCACCACTTTGCTTTGCTGCGAAATCTAATCCGCCGCATACTGGTTAATTATCGTCTGTTTGCATTGTTAAAAACTTTTAAACCAAGCATCCTACTTTACCTAAAACAAAACGCCCTGTGAACACACTACCAGAGTTTTGTACTTATCGTTAGCATTTTTAATCGGTCACAAGTTTCAACAAAGGAGATGCAAGTTTCATGTTTGTTTTATTTATTTTCATTGTTTAGATTCTTCCGACCTATGCTAACATTTGTTGCATTACCCCTCGGGACATTTTTGGTAGCTATATTCATGAAATGATGAAGGAACACAAGAGATCTGATGGGAAACATGTATAAAAAGGATGTACATTGTAATATTGTGTATTCTTCTTCGCAACAGGGTCTGGACGCTAGTTGGCAATATTCCCAATACAATTATGTAAATAGTAATTTTCACTAAGGCTCATGGACTATTAAACGGCATCAAAAGGAGTTTTAGCTGACAACCCATGTGATTAGCATACATCAATAAACGCCCAGCAAATAATGGTCTTATTAATAAATGGATTGGAAGTGTGAGCTTGATCAAGATATATAACTATTATCTCGTAGAATATTATCGTCGGTCGACATGTCTAGTTAAAGAGAATGAGTTTCCACTTGCCTAAATATGCATAATAAGTGTTTTCCCGACTGCAACTTTTCTTTTTCATTCCTGCTGCTTGCATTTCACACAAATTAAAGTCAACTGGTTTGTTTTTTTCCTTTTCTATCTTGAAGTTTTATTAAATACATTGTAGATGAAAAAATAAGTATTTAGTGGTTAACTAGAGCTAACTGGAAGATGTCAAAACGTTGGATTACATAACAACATCAGTATTACATAAATGCAGGTGTATAGGCTATAGGTATTATAGGCTGCATTTTTCCTATGCTCAATATCGGGTTAAATTCGTAGTTTTGCACTCGACTAACTGTCGCCATTGATGTAAATGCTAACTCTGGATAGTCAAGACTCCTCTCACCTGGATATTTACAAGATGCTTTGGAATGCCGAGACATTTTTAGGATTTTTTATTCCAAGAGTTGGCAGCGTAAAACTGGTATTTCTCATGAATTAAGGTTGGAGGACAGTTGTGTGTTCCTATGAAATATTGTTATGTTCTATAACAAACGTTTGCTTCAAACATACGAGATCATTAACATTGCAATTTCAATGGATACGTTATGAAAGCAACTTTTAATACTATTCAACAGAGAGGTAATCAACTTTCAATTTGATTTTACGGGATATCTAACATTGTGGATTGTATCCATGAGATGGATGCTATTTTCTATTTACTATAAGACAAAATTGCAAGTATTATTGAAAACAAATACAAGTGGAAAGCTTTGCACTTGTTTTTCTGGACACAATAACGATTCTCGGAGAAGCGCAATTCCAAATGTGAAAAACAGGTAACACCAGATTCTGGATTGACGTCATCGCCATCAATCACATATACACTCCTGACCATCCAAATTGGTTTTCAGTACTTGTGTACTGGACTCTTCCAAATATTTATAGTTTAAATTTTCTACGACTTTCATTCCTCCTTGTTGAGATGATTTGGGCTTGGAAATATACCAACGAGAATAATTTTTTAGAGAAAGTTTTTTAAATAAAAGTTGAACCTCCATACATACTAAATTAAAACTTGTCATCAAAGTTTTATCTTTGGATACTTCTCGGAATTCAATGTTCTACACACAAAGTCATTGCATTGCGCTTTACCGTGGCAACAATCCAGAATGTATGTATGAATGTTTCTTGGATCAACATGCAAACTGCACGATGGAGAGATAGTTTCTTTGATAATATTAATCATTACTTGAAAAAACGAGATTCAACTAGAAACTAAAATGAATGTTGTTGAATGAAATCGTCACGAAGAATTTTAATTTTAAGGAGCGACGGTTTCAACAATCACCTTTTCGGAAATGCAGAGATTCATAATTGTTCGACCTGGCGAAAAACAAATGACGCAACAACATGTAATAATATCAAATTTACTAATAAGATCCCAAGCATAAATATATTATAAAGAAACTGGAAGATATTGTTTCTATGTTAGTTGGAATGTCATCGTAGGACAACTTACTTGTTTAACACTTTAAAAATGGTTACAACAAAGGCTCTTATCAAAACCGGCATGTGTTCATGCAGCACGTATACAACTTATTTACTATCAAATGTGTGTTATGCATAAAGAGAACTGCTTCATTTATCGTTTACACTACCGACTATACGTGTATTATTAATGACAATACAAGATTGCAAATTCCAATTGCGCAGTTTCTTCTCACCTGGAGACACCCTACGACGTACATTAACTTTTAAATCAAAACATCCGGAAGACAATTACATCTGGAGGAAATCAAACATAACATAACAATCTCATAACAATGGAATGACGTCAAACAAAAACCAGATTTAACTTTCAAATCATCAGGAAACACCAAACAAAACCAAAAGCTACGAAACGAGAATCCAATGCTCTGTCCTCCAGTAAAAAAGTGGGATGCTTGTAACAGCATACCATATTATGAATAACAAAAAACCATGTCAACAATGTAAGCCACGACAACAAACAAGAGCTATAAACGAAAACGATAATTGAGAAAAGTTGTAAGTCGTACGTGAATGCAGAAGGTAGCTTTTACATGGACAGCTTTAAAACATGACTCAAAACGAATACATGATTTAAGAAACTACAAAATTAGGCTTGTGTATTAAGCCAATTTTGATTTGAATTTTTTCAGAGCAAAGAGTTATGCTTAAGTGTAAAGTATTATGTTTCACTCAATTTATCATTTCAACTATTCGGAATAAAAAAAAACTAATGTACATCTTACGCAATTTTCTTCAAATTTTTAATAAGATGTGCAGACTATAACTACAAAGCGGGCACCTAACTTTGGGTGGTACATGTCTGAGTCAGGATAAACAAATTTAATTGTCAACATGTTTACAAGTTGTCATGTAAACATTTGTGGTTGTTGAGCACGTATTCTCTATTCTAAATGAATCATGCATGTGCTTCAGCGTCATGTGTGGTTTGGTTTGAAGCATAAAGATGAATGAACTAGTGTGTTTATGTTCTTGTAACTGAAGTCGAGCCGAGCGGTTCCACTTTCATTTATTTAGAAAAAATGAAAAACATTTTTTTTGCATTGAGCATTGACTTCGAACTGCTCAACTTTTGTTTACATTATATATCATTGGAATAAAATCTCTCAGTCTTACAGATCATTTAATGAAATTCATATTAATACACACCCTGTAAATAGATATTCGCGGGATTAGTTTTGTATAAACAATCACAAGATTATTCTCGCAACTTCTCGTTTTGGATCGGGCTCACCACCCGTAACAATTCATCATCACCATTTGATTCTTAGAACTAAAAACTTTAATGTAAACAAACGTGTTTATCTGAGAGTCGGCAACTCATATTTCATTTTCCCAATGAGACAATCGCTTCAAAAAAATCATTTCAATGGGAGAAGTTGAATTTGGAAAGCATATTCCGAGAAGGAACACGATAGGAATTTGTTTTTAAAAAACCGATTCCAGTAGATTAATGCTAAGAATAAGCCTTTCAATGCGATTACTCTTTAGGTTGACCGATTATCATCATGTGCGGTGAGACATGAGAGTTCATCCAAAAGTTATCTGACCTAAGTTCTTTAAAAAGGTTTATTTTAAACATATTATGAGTCTGCATGCATATTCAAATAATGCTCATTGCCAGAAAAAAGCCATTTCATACGAATGTGAGCCCCTCAACTCATGAACTCCCTTTGTTATTCTTAGAACCATAAATACAGTGAATTCGGGCTTATGAGCTTTTAATGTTCTAATAAACCATTGAAAATCGTATTTCTAGCGTTTTTTGCCCTTCGTAAATTTTCTGGCTAACCATGGATTATCGTGTAGGGATTTTTGTTCGACATTCTTTGAAGACAAATGAAATTTCTTACCAATTTTTTTAAGAATAATTTTTATGTAAAACAGCTCATGTCACTGACAATCCGCTTTGTACAAAGGCACGAGTTACTTTTTCTTTTACCTAAAATACATTTTAAGCAGAGGCTTAGTTTGGTTTATTTCCATTATGGATAGCTTGTAATTTTAAGTAGGTATTAGTCACCACTACCATTGTCAGTTGTCAATGTTGCCTAAGTATAACTACAATGCTTTCTACTACAATGTTTTGTATGAAGTAGGAAGTAAGTCGTGAACAGATTTCATTATCTTCCCGATTAAAATTATGTTATCAACTTGCAAAACCTTTTATCACTTTACTCCAGTTTTTTTGTAAGAATATCTTGATGCAAAAAATATTTCAAAATTCGCCTTTTAAAATCCCATTTTAGACGCACTGACGATTATGGAAATTGCGACTTTGCTGCTTTCGATATTGCTAACGCATAAGGTGAAAATTACTCATCACTCATGGAACAGAGCAAGAGATTTCTACATCGAGACACAATTGTAGTGCCAACATTGAAATAAAAGGTGTAAGTTTAAACCTTATTTTGCTGTGTTGATGCATGTAATCAAGGAATTCTTACGGCTATCATGCCTGCCTTTGAGTTTACTATTCGAGTACATTATCAATGTTTTGGGTGCCTACATATATGCATACTCTAGCAATAGACTGCCCACTTTAGTGACTGTTTATATATGTGCTCGGTTGACGTCAGTTATTAGTTTAGAGTAGTATGCCTATGCGACACTTGAGTTCATTGACTTATTTCGATGTAACCTTATTTTTTATAAGTTAATTACTTGACCATTCGTAATGCACTGCACAGTAGGCTGCAGAAGTTTAGTATCGGTACTTTCAACATTAGTTTTTTAAAAAGTATTTTATATCATTGTTGCAAAGTTGTTGTAGGTACACTTCAAAGTACATTATGAACATCAAGAAATAATAATAAAAATGTGAGCATGAGGAATATTCATGTGCAAATGTGTGTTATAAAACTTATATTGCATTCTAATGGCTAATTGATTGAATGAAGAGTGCGAGGACCAACAATGCATATATTTACATTTTTGGCTATTGATAGCCGATGTCGCCAAGAATTTTGCTTGCCTTGCAAAACCTAAAAGGCAAATGTACATTTAATTAGATGCGTGAGTTGTTGACCTCTTGATCATTTGTTGATGGGAGTTTGATATGATTTGCTCAAGTAAGTCAAAGAAATGCAGAAAAAGAGAAAGATGCCACAAATAATGTTAAAATTATGTTTCTGACAAATTAGACAATGAGCTTGACAAAATTTGACAAGGGTTTCTGCGTAAGTAAAGTGGAGTAGAACTACATAAATTTCAGGTAATGTTTGTTAATTCAAAAAGGATCGAAGACAAAAATATGGGAACCTATCAACAAATATGATTCGTTATATATTATTTTTGTCTAGTAAAAATAAGATTATCCCTAAAAACGTGTGCATAAGGTTACCTTCACTTCGGGGGACAATATAATAGGTGGGATTTCACATTTTTTACATAGCGTTAGTTAGTTCACTACTCACTGTTACTGTGTATTATAGCATCTAATTTTTAAGTCAGGTCGCATCTCCTCGACAGAGATAGAAAAGTAAGAGACAATAAAAAATTACAGCACACTTCTAACTTCAACACTATTGGGATTTGATTCATTGGAAAGGTTCCGTGTTACAGGCCGCCGGTGCTATGACCTTAACAAGGTCGACAAGACTTCGTTTACCTTTTCTGTTATCAACCACATTTGCTTCTTTTTAACTGCCTTTTTCTTGCTCTCATGCATTGTCTATCATGTCAGTAAAATCTCTCTCACTTCACTAAACATCGTTTACAATCTTGAGAAGAAAAATTGATAATATAATGCAACAAGTTGAATTTACTGGATTTTTGTTTATTGTTTGTGTACCAATATACTTTCATACCGAGGATATACCTATATATATCATGCATATTTACTATATTGTCTGTTACATCTTATGAGATATAAATTGTATTATAGATTTATTATAAGCATGGCATGTAGTGTCCAAAAATATGCTTGCTAGTTTTAGTATAATATTGCATAACTGCTGTCGCTCCTGTCAAGCTTCTCACCACATTTTCATTACCATTTTCTTGATTTGTCTAGCAAGAGATTACATAACCATCAAACTTAAAAAGGAAAACAAGAGGTGCTATACTAAATCGGATGGCTTAAGGCTGTGTATGATGACTACAAATGTTTACACATCATTTAGCATTCATACATATTATATCCATATTGAGTACTGTTATAGATCATGCACATAAAATATTATAGCCGAGGGTTGAAAGCGAGCGGTAGAGTCCTTTTAAACTTCCTTTTAAGCAATATAGTTGAGAACGATACGCGATGGATGGATATGTAAATAAATATTGGACGCAGTCTACAAAAAGAAGATCCTGTGGTTACTTCTTGAGTGGAAGTTGTCGCACGTTATACCAATTCGTGTGAGATTGTTGTGCACAAATGCATTAAATGCATACTCTACTTTATTTTGCCGTTTTTCAAGTTGCATATAGAAATGATTTTAAATTGCCTCATGCTCCTTTCTTCTTCCTTCCTTTCCGCTACCTCTATTCCGTTTTATTTCGATTATTGCACACATATATGCACAGGGAGAATAACAATAAATAATGTGTATTGTTGACGGAAGATAGGGAAATTATGGCTATTATATATGCTTGTATGTATATTACGATTATGATTATTATTGGTATTATCACCATGTTACGTTGACGTTTTGAGTGTAGCATGTCTAAAATAAGCTGAAAGTAAGTGAATGAAAACGAACGGCAGTCTGACCAAACCAACTCAGGACGAGAGAGTGAGACAGAGAACAGAAAATGTATAATGATATATATATTTTTCATAACACACCTGTCACACTCTGACGGAGACAGTTTATGGCTCTCTTTACCCAATAGGGCACAAATCATACATTATGTTCCTGAAAAAATTGTGAGTTGTCCTCACTCTTCATGATTTCCTTGCAGAAGATTCAGTTAGTTCAACCTCTCCGCCTCTCTCTCTCTTGCAAGTTATAATAGTAGCAGCCATGATAACAGTTTGTCATAATATAATAATGGAAAAGCTATGCCTTGACTTGGCACGTTGCTAGTGTTCCCTTTGTTCCTATTTTCAATCCTCGTTCGTATTGCTGTTACTCTACATCATACAATATCTTCTCTCTCATCATGTGTCTGTCTCTCGTCATACTTTTGGTCCATTTTGGATTGGGATGAAATAAAGTGCATTCACGGATTTTACATCCTCTGATGTCATTTTATACCATAGAAAGAGAAAGAAAGAGAGAGAGTCGATCGCTTATTTATTATCTGTCGTTGAGTACTGCTACTTCCTACGGTAATTGTTTATGACTGCTAAATACAAATACAATAACTGCACACACCCTACAAACAAATACATTACTGCATTTCTTTGCAAAGAAGGATCAAATCTTTGTCTCGAAAATCATGTCCTTTCTTGTGACGAGACACGGCAAAAAATAAAATTCATAAATGAGCAAATTATATACTGAGAGAGTTTCTGTGAAAGCAGAATAATACTCGAGTCTTCCAGTAGCGTTTTACTTGTTTCTCTGTTGTCTGTTGAAATCACAATATGGAAATTGTTGAGTAAAAGTTGGGAAGTTTAAATGGAAAATAAATGGTAGTAGTAGGTACCACTCACAAAAGGTTAAGTTGTGCAATATGTACAGCAACGATATACACTGTTATCCACACATCATGTACCTTTCTCTATTTATATGAGTAACCCGATATATTAGAACGTCCTTTTTACATGACTATTTGGACTTTGTTAGATGCGCAGTACGCATGTTATATATATGTTATTATATGTCATTTTACGCTGCATCGCTCATTCATGAACTTTTTGTGTGTTGAATAATCCATCTCATACTTTCTTGTCCCTACATCGAAGAAGTAGCGACAGTTGAGTGACCGCTTAATGATGCTTTACGCAACGAAATACTTAAAATGTGACACTTGCATACCATCAACTTAATTTATTTGATTGAATAAATGTGGAGGCATAATAGTACACACACACACACACATGACCCCTGTTGTGTAGGGTACTTGGGTTCATATTTTTGTTGTTATGCTTCTTTGTTAGCTTAGAATGAACTGATAATCATTACAAATAGCATTAATTCTTTTTATAAAACTAATGACCGATTACTAACTGCTTAGATCCAATACTAGTCAATGAAGTATTTAAAATAAACGCATGATAAAATTGCTGTATCAATACATTCCTCGTGTTTAACTCGCTAGACTTTTTGTGGTATTATATTGTTGTTACTGTACCTATATCTATTGTCTATATTTTTTGCATCGCTATCCTATCTCAACCTTGTCATTGTGGTATAATATTATGAGTGTTTGTATATACACATGAAAGTGAATCATAATTCTGAGAAATAAGTTAATAATTCCTTGAATACTCAGCGTAATGTAGATAAACACGCGCATATGGTTAGCAGGAAGATGTTTATGGTGATATGATATACAGCCATATAAAATTTTATAAACAAAGTGTGGTGAGTGGAAAAGGGGTTAAATGGGACCATTATGACTGACCCATCATATAAAGTTTTGTTAAGGTGCAACAACTGCATTTTCTTTCTACCGTGTCTAAAGCATCAATAACTTAGAAGAGTGTACATCATTCATTCCAAGAAAGTAAAGAACTGATGGCTATGCACATATTGCATCCCATTTACTCTTGCTCACAGTTATGTGTGCATTACTTGCTGTGGTTCACACTATCTTACTCAATTTCAATGCATGACTATACAGCTTTATGGTGCCTTACTTAATTTTTTTTATACTCTGCTATCATCATCACTTCATGACCTTGAACTTGAGAAGGAACCAAAGCAAGGGTTCTTTGATCTCTTTTGCCAGACAGGTTATTTAACTCTTTCTCCCAACTCATTTTGCTCTTCTACTAATTTCCTCCTTCTCAAAGTCCCTTTTGAATGTCAGCAACTTAGAGCTTTTTTCAGTTTTCTTTTCAGTCTCTCTGTGTGTGTACTTCTATTCCCAGGTTTGAGAGAGGAGGAGGTGCAGAGAAAAGAAAAAAGGTGAGAGAGAGAGAGAGAGAAGAAAAAAGCAACAAAAGGGTTCAAGTGGGCAAATAATGAGACGGTCTGACAATGCTTTGATCTACTGTGTAGCGCGAACCATAATAATAACATTAAAAAGGATATAATTTTCCTGCACATTACCTTTTAGCTTGAAACAATTACTCTGGAGAAGAAAAATTGACAGGAAAGGGTAAAAAATTTCAATTTTCTCCCTTGCTGGAAAAGGTCACTAACATTTTGTTGTTGAGTCGTTCCTCAAAAACTGCAGAACTGTAAGGAATCATTGGCTCATTCTTCACATAGTTGAAACAAACGAATAAGTGGGAGCCATTTACAGGTGGTTGATTACGAAACCCTTTTCACCTAAAAGTGGTTGGGTATAATGAGAAATCGTTGCCGAAGCTGGAAGTACAGAACAATCAGCCAGTTCGTAATTACAAAACTACATGTAAGTAAATGGCTACAAGTGGAAATGGAATGTGGGCTGCTTTATTCTCCTGTGCATCCAGACACAATATATGGGACCATCCTTAAAGAAGGTTTAGATTAATTGAGTCACTTCCGTTGGCACTCCACTGGCTGGTTACAATTTGTCATACATGGAAACGCCGTCGGCATTTTGGAGAAAGAAAGCAGTTTACATCCGTATTTATATTTTCAATGAAATCTGGGTCAGAGCTTGAACTCTCATGGATTTCCTTCAACTCTTCTTAGCACATGTATCCTTCTTCTACAGAGTGTATACGGGAATCATAAACGTCCCTTACAACCTTTAACATAGCATTGTGAGGACGCTTTGTGTTCAACACCAACACAATCATCTTTAACACGTGAAATTTAGGTCAACAATTTCATGGCTACACTGATTGCGAGTTTTCATTGTCTGGATTTCTTTTCATGGTATCCGCATGTAAATAAATTCGTTATGGAATGACGGAAAAGGCTTACGTGATGGTTTAAATGGAACCTTATATCTAAGGAGCCCTGATTCAGGATCATGTTAGAGGGCAGAGGAAACTTTTAGGTACGAACTTACGGTATCATGCGAATACAACACTGGATGATTATCTATAAGATTTTCATGATGTTTTAAAATATAATTTACTCAAATCGTATCCTTTATTGCTTTTTTAGAGTTTTATGTACGAATAGTTGCTCCCGTATAATACCATAATATCTAGTCATCCAATGTTGTATTAAATAAGAACAATAATTTGTCACTTACGATTTAGCACCATTTAAAAAATATTTTAGTGTCGTCACAAAATATTCATCTCGAAGTCCAATATCTTTGCAGTAAATCGTGAACGTGGATATTTTATTGAATTGAAAATATAGCCTATACGCCCTCAAACAGTTACTTACGGTTTCCTATACAGACATGAATGCTTTAGTTATACCAACTTAAACCTGTGGCAAGTGTAAATAATGGAAAGACAATTTAGACTCGGTGAAATCCTGTCTGATTCACTTTAGGTTTGCTCATATTTATAGAACTTGTTCTGGATCATATGTAAAATTAACTCATGAGATTATAAAGTAAACTCTGAGACTTTACACAGAAAATTTACAAAAAAAACTTCGTTCAAAAATTAAAAGCATAATTGTTTGACTTTCTGTATCTGTGGGTAGCAAAAACTCTTAAGATCTCTGAATCATTTAGTTCTCGTTGTAAAAAAATGTTTCTCCAAGGGTCTGTAATCTTAGTAAGTACAAAAAATCGTTTTAAGGGTACTTGCCGATGTAGGTATATAAGAAATCATAAGCAAACTTTAAACCAGGGGAACAATCTAAGTGAATGGAAAAGGTCTCTTGAAACATCTCTTAGGTCTAGGTAAGATCATAATCAACAATATCATAAGAAAACGGACAAAAAACTCAATAAATCCTACTCACCGGTCAATGGCCTTCCGTCTTTCTTTTTTTAAAAAAACTTAAGGCTTACTACTACCACTACCCTTATCCTCTTTTTTACTTCCCCTACTCGAATGCAGTGTACTTAAGTAGGGCATGTAGTGGTAGCATAACGGTGGAAGAAATAAGACTCTGAAAGTCTGAATGCATCTTTCTTTTGGAGATATTGTGTATTTTATAACTGTAAAAGTGTATGAAACTCTTTATCAAATGACCTCAATGGAATCATATTTCCAGTTTCCAGTTGCGCTCCTTTTACTCTAACAAAACTAACAGTTAACTGTGGCATATAGCTGCTTATAAAATGAGAATCCAAGACTAAACAACAGTTATGTAATGTAGTTATATAAGCACATGTATAAATAGCAGTACACATACAATTAACAAAAGAACTGTACATTAGGCGATACCCTCTGCTGAGCTCTTGTTTGTTTGCGGGACGCTCAATGAGACTTATTATCAATGAATGTATTCCAGATTTCAGCTAACGTAAATGTAAATCGAATCTTCAAAATTCTACGACATAACATAACGTGGAAAAAATTATCCATTTTGGATTTGTATGAAATCCTTTACGATTTACTTTCACAGAATAACATGAATTTGATAAAATTCTAATATTTAAGTTCGATAATATAGTTTCCATTGGCCGAGTGTAGAGACAGATGAAGGGGACACTACTGCATTAGTTTTAACTGAAAGGCATAAGTCCATGGGGAGAATTGAGACATATAACTATTCTACCTTTCGCTAATGAGTATATTAGTATATAGCTTTTAAATATGGAATCTAAAGTATGGTTATGGCTAAAAATGACAGTATGGTTAAATATACTATAAATGTCCATGTTGAAGACGGTGCTGGGAGTGAAGCAACCCGGTATCATTTTACTTCTTTATGCGTTATCATTTTTAGGAAATGGATTGTTTATATTCATGTGGTTTATACATTTTATGTTTCTTTTTATATTAAAATATCCACCTGAGAACCGTATTTCTTCAATAAAATCAGTTATATCAAGGCGGCGAGTTCTAAGAGAACAAAAGAAGCAAAGTTATCGTTTTGATTTTAGGAATGAGGATGAAACTAATGGAGGTAAGAATGTTCCCCCGATACTGTATCGTTTAGTTTGTATACAGTTCACATTACAAAATTTTTCAACTTTGAGTATTGTGACGTGGAATTCCAAACACCAAACCAGTGATGTGAATGAACTTTCATAGATTGTTTGTAAACAGCGCAAGGCGTAATCTTATCATGAAAAATGATTCTCATAATTGTAATCAAACTAGGTTAATAGAATTGATTTTGATTGTCCAGAATTTTCATTCAGTAGAGTAGACATGAGAATGAGTGGGCTTATCATAATTTCATGCATTGTGTAGAATTAGGTACCTATAATTCTCACGTAGTGGCACAACAAGCTTCCACCTGACAGGAAGCCAATGTTAAGTGTCTTGTAACACCGTTGAGGAACATAACATGCCGAACTCATTGTGCGTCATAATTTTCCAATCCATTTTTGGAATTTAATTACAACTGAAAATTGATTTATTTTATTGGTTTTATAGGCGTAGCAGTCAGTACGCAGTACGGTAACAGAATATCATCACCAGTGTCATGCTCAGTCAATGCTTTCGATAATTCTTGTCAGGATCGGCAAGCGAGTGGAAAGGATTTTTATGCATTTGTGAGCAGTAAAAATGCATACTACTACTCGAATGAGAGATGCTGCTACTAAAAAAGAGTAAGTAGTCAAATGCGCAAGTAAAAAAACAGAAGGGATTCCGTCGGAACACGCTGCATTACACAGTAACTTACTCTTGTAGATATCAAACTGGGGAAATGGACTAATAGAATGTCGCACACTTAATTGATGGCTTGTACTAAGTAGTAGAAGTTGTAAGTAGTTTATGTGTGTGTGTGTGTGTAAATATGTGTAAGTGTGTGTGTGCGCCTAAGAGTTCAACGACCTCATTTTTCTTATGTTATGTATTTGTACCCTGAGCAGTTACTTTTGGTGGCAGTAGTATTTAATGTTCTTGTGCCACTACATGCATGCAAACAAGGTAAGCAAAAAGAAAGAAGAAGCAGGGTGTAGTAATAGTGAGCTAGTAGTAAAGTGACTCTGATATAGTGTGCTATCATTGACTGACAGACGAAGAAGAGAAGAGGACGGATGAACGATATTGGACGGACGAACGGATGCGTATAAAACGATGGGCTTGCCGAGATTTTATATATATACATACATATTAGGTATATATTTTTATGTGTATAAATGCCTTGATGCCAATGCGATAAATGCATAAGTATATACATACGTATACAACTGCTTTTGTTGTGACTGTGTGCTCCTATCAATTTCTATCTTATACATATCATCATACCTATACTCCTATACACACATACTACTATTATTATATGCGAACATGATTTGTGAAAGACACCGTAAATATATGTATGTATGCATTTTTTGTGTGTATAACACTTATAAATGCAAATTATGACTAAATACATAATTATATCACAGCTTTTGATGATTATAATAAATAAAATGCATTGTTTATTTAGTTGTGCCTGAGCATATTTGTATTTACATTTTGTGTAGGTACATAAAATGGGGAATTCTTTGTATTATCCCGTACCTAAGGACGCGTTGTTGACGTGAACATAAAAGATATATTGAATAAAATATGGAGGATTGTATGGAGCTTATGACAACGCAACGATGCAATTTTAGCTAATATGATTACTTCATAATGTTTTAGTAGCTAAATAATTTAAGTTTTATGGGAATGCACTACGTGACTAATGGTTGCTGGGAAAAAATTATTTCCACTTTCAAGGAATAAGGATGGATGGCAACGCTATGGATGTGCATTTGCATGCTTGAAAAAATGCGAGTTGCATGCATAGCTTGAAAGAAAACGAATGATTTCAAGGTGCACAAGGAACACTAAAATAAAAATAAATCACTTTTTTTCTATTTTCTTACGCAAATTGCGGCATGTCTTTGAATTCTAGTGACTGATTATTATAGTAATATCAATATCTAATCTGCCTAGATATGCTTGGTAGAAAAACACTTAATTCTAGACTAACAGTCGACGCTCTCTGGATCAAGACATGGTTTAAACCTATTAACCTACATCCATTCCGTCAAATGAGTGATATTATTGAGCAGACCGTGCAGATGTGGAGTTCAATGCCAAAAGCAATAATATAGATTGTAGTTTGTATACTATGATCAATTCTAGATCAACGACTTTATAATGCGTAGCACCTTATGACTTCCTTTTTTAAAACTTGTTGTTTCTATCATTCATTGTGTTGTTGCATACTTGATTTATGGCATCGATTTGAAGACTTCAATCACCACAGAATAAAAGAAAGGTTTAAACAGATTCAAATATTTTGTGTAATATACTAGTAATATCCATAACGTGCTTGCATTACATTCTTTACTGAATTTGATACCGTAATGGGCAGCGATGCAGATATAATCATTTTTTTGTCGCGCATGTTTAATGCGCTAAATATATGATTATGAGTAATGACTGTGCTTAGTGCCAATAAAAATCATGTATGTGCCGCTGAGTTGACGCAGGGTGCATCATTGCAGTTCACTGCAGTACAATCCACAAAAAAAGCGAATAGTTGATTAGATGGAAGCAGGTAAAGTGAGTAAAATGAACAAAGAAGGAGACTAGTATGCAATAGTGCAACGTACTGAGAAATAAATTAGGGGAGAGGTTACCAGGACATTGACAATTTTGTAGGAAACGGTGACAGCTTGATTGTGATGATGCTTGTCAAGTAAAGAAAAAAAATTTTTGCCACAAATTCTCTTCAAAACCAAACATCTTGTTGTCTTCCATTAAGTTGATTGACCCTTTGCTCTGGTTACTTGAAAAAGGTTAAATAGAAATGAGTATCGCACGTTTAATACAATTACCGCCTCTTGATGTGTATACTATATATATATAAACTTATATATATATTGCTTGTAACGGTGTGGTTTGGCGTCGTCGTCGCCTTCCTGATGCTATAAACACATTACGCATTCAAATATCTCAAGTAACAAGAGGAACAACATAATATACATATATATACACACACTCAATTTACATGCACATAATATTACTGTCGATGAGAAGACTTATCTAATTCTGGCATGTAAATGCGATTCCCAAAGATTCTTTTTTACTATGCGGATTTTTATTTACTTTCATGTGAAATCTATTAGCATTTTGAAAGTATTTTTCCTCTCCACCTTTGGTTTGATTTATGTCACTCATCTTGTCAATTCATAGATATATATATTAAGTTCGTATTTACGTGAGATTAATCACATCCTCGAAACATGGAATTCTGGCTTCCTAGACTCCACCGGATATCCGACTCATCATTAAATTCATGCGCGTGCTGGAAAACGAAGGTCTTAAGATACACTTTTAAGATTTACTTATAAGTATATTATGCCGTTCTACCCCCGTATAAAGCTGTATCGAGAACTTGAGCCTACACAAATGTCCGAGAAATCAGTGACAAGCTGACAGAATGTAGTAAGCATTTGCGTAAATGCATGCAGCACCACTCCTAATGCAGGATGCACCTCATGGCTAATTCTATATATTTATATAGGCATGTGTATCATTATTCTCTGCCTGTATGTATGTCAAGTCCCCTCAACTACTGAGAGGCTTCACACATTAAATTGAGCCTTTGAATAATTTGCAGTTGTGAATGGACAATTAGGCATACTTTGTTGTAGGGGAATCCTTGCACTGTCTGCTTAGATTTTTTTTGTTGAAAGTCTAAGTAGACGTTTGGACCATATATATTTTTATGTAATATGATCAATGTGTGTGATTTGTCCGATATTGTACTACATGCACTGATGATGATGCTGCCACTGATAAATTCATCAATCCTTCTACGAGCATATTAGTTAGTAGAAAAACTAGTGTAATCTAATGAGGAGCAGAAACGCAAACTGCATTTGGTGGCGATGCCTTGTTTTACTCTGTGAATATGGCTAGTCTCCTTTCTTTTATCTTTTTCTTGAAATGTATGTATATGTACCTCTATTTACATATTTTGTATATACATACATGCCATGTCTTCGCATTTCAGGTAAATATTCTTATCTTTGCCATCATCAGGCGCACCAGCACCTCGCAGCATCATTCATCAGTCAACAAGATTATACAAAAGTCGATTATTAATAATACGAGCAACATCATGATCGTCATCATCACTCGCATCAGGCATTACTGACACAATACACATTATCTTTGTGCTGAACTTAAAAAAGTGTAATGAACTTTTGTCACCCTTTGCAGCTTTACCACCACCACCACCACCATCACACTTGCTATACTACTTCTTCTTCTTACAACTCTGATTCGGCTACTTACTACTCCTACTGCATTACTATTATTACATATATATGATGATCATCACTGTTACAACTTGTATGCACTTTTTTTTATTCAACCCTTTATTTGCTCACATTTTTCGTATAATATACATTTATATATTTATTTACATACCTGTGTATACCTACATGTATGTACATATCGAAATTCAGGTGCACCTATGATGATGGGATATCACTTTATTGATATGATTCTGATGTAAATTTAACATGGAGCCTGGGTTAGTTTAGCGTGGTAATATGTTAATGTTCAAACGATATATATATATACAAATATGAACGCATACGGCTATAAATCAGATGATGATGATGATGATACGGTGGTGTAGAAAACATTTTGTAATTTCTTTCTCTGCCTGGCCACTCACACGGTACTACTAGTCTCATTTCCCACTTTTCAATTTTTATACTTTAAAGGCTGCCTCTTTTGACGCATCATAATGTTCGTAAAATTTATGAGTTTCGAAGCCTAAATTGAATCTCATGGCTTTAGCGCTCATGCATGGCATTTATGAACGTGCTAATTTCACAAGTGGTTGAATTCAAGATGTGTTTTCTGCCGTTTTATTGAGTTTGCATGGTAGGATGATGTCGTCAAAAATTGGTGATGACTATGATTTGAGATAACTTATCGGCAGGGTTTAATGAGCGGAGAGAGACAGAGAGAGAGGCCTGCATTGAGTATATAAATAGTTTAATTTCATCTCCAGAATTTATGATCGTTTGTAAGTTAATTAACTTGAGCTATGAAAACTGACATAAAATGTGTTTACAAAGGAAATTTCGTAGTTAGAATCCTTTCGGTGTCATAAGCCCAAACCTTAGTTGAAATTTATTTCGTAACACTACATAATAATAATAATTGCTTTATTTCAATTTTTAGATGGGATTTTCATATGTAATACAACCATTTAATAGCATAAAGTTATTTATGAGATAGCGGTTTTAAAACTAATAAAAAAATAAGCCATCTTAAATTTTCCAATTAGATATGTGTGAATAAGCCATAACCATGTCCCTGCATATTGCTTAGCCATGTGACGAAAGCATCTACTGACGGTAGCCAATTATATTAGTCCCCGTCATTTCATCCCTTGTCTTATACCATAAATGAGTAAAATTTAGCTGGAACTGGCTAAAATAAACTGCGTACTTAGAGTTGGCATAATGCCATAAAATCGGCGTGGTTTAAAAGGTGACATTTTTTTGACTTTGCTTTACCCTCAACCTCAAGAACATTTCACTAAAAAGGCACAATTTTGATTTGAATATAAGAAAAAAAGTGATTCTTGATTAAGGTGAACCTGAAGGGATGGTGGAAGTGGAATAGGAAATGTCCGTCACAATAATGAAGATTACAAATATAAAGCATGCTATTGTAAGCATAATATATATATTATGTATGATGCATTTTCTATTTTTGACTTTTGAGATAGCCGTCTATCCATTCTTTTATGTCAGATAAGAGAAGAATAAAGTAAGATGATGAGGACCTGAGAACTGTTTCGAGGGGCCAGGCTTTAAAGCGCTCAGCTGATTGTCCACTATTATAAAAGACTTGAGGACCTGAAGACCCAAGTAACCATGTCTGTCCTTAGGTAAGCAACTATCGTCACCATCATAATAACGTATTACATGAGAAATATCCGAGTCACACACCTCTACATATAGAATACGTGTGTATTATAAGTATATTTGAAGCATTAGACAATGCATACACACTCTCAGGCTCCTAACCAAAAGCAGAAGCTAGTGCTATTACTTTACTACGAGTGCTGCACATATAAAACCAAGTAGCTTCATCGCACACTTGTTGAGTTGAGAAAGAGACGAAGACGAAGCAAGTCGAAGGAGTTGATAGCTTCTTGCTTTGCATTGCAGCAATAATTTTCTGTATTGTACTTTGTTGTACTTTTAGACAACGTACAAAAGACACGCGTCACCCCCTACAAAAGATAACAAAAATTCTCAATTCATTCATTCAGTCAAGTCAAAAAGTAATATCTGAGCATATATACATAAAACAACACTGAAATTAAATAATTTTTTTGTGTAAAAACATTGTTAAATGCTCTAGTCTTGAAATTATACTGATTGAACGTTAGTGTTAAGTATCTTAAACTCTGTAACATTTTTTGTAGTAAACTGTCTTTCCAGACTTGTTTTTGTTGAGTTACTTAGAGTCCAGTAAGAACCATGAACTTTAAAAGAACCAATCTTTAAGTCCGGTGAAAAAAATAGCAACGTGTTAAAACATAACTTTGGTGTTGGTGATAGTTTCGAGGTTTTTAAACTTTTTTTTGATTGTGATCAGCAAACAAAACAATTGACAAAATGTCATTTACGTGGTCAATGTTACAAAAACTTTTGGGGTATACGAGAGGAGAGGTAGACTGGGTTTTGGGGTTGTTTCTTGTTGTGCTCGGTGTAATTCGAGTAGTTCAAATAGTACTCCGAGATCGCAAGTTACCTCCTGGACCATGGGGCGTCCCATTCCTTGGTTACCTTCCATTTGTCAAAACCCCACCACATCTCCTTTTCCAAAAAATGGCCAGAAAGTACGGGCCAACTTTCTCTTTCCGGTTTGGATCTCATCTCATCGTCGTTCTCAGTGACTACAGAACAATCCGAAATGCATTTCGCAGGGAGTGCTTCTCCGGTCGCCCCGAGAATGAGATTTCTCAAATTATCGAAGGCTTTGGTAAGTTACCTACACACTATTCTTCTCTGACCTGCATGCCAATTCATTCTACTTTTGCTTAAGCTTATCTGGGTGTGCATAGAGTAGCTACTATTCTGCTAGAAATTACATAGTCTTTAATTTTAAACTTTTATTCATGGACATTCCGCTATTCAGTCAGTCAGTCCGTTAGATAATTTTTTTAGCGGTAGCCTTTTGCTAGGCACATACACTAGCGCGTGGTACATAATATACATTTCATATTCTTAAAGTTCAAGTTTTCTTTTAGTATGGGAATGCCTCAAGAACAAAGAATGTGTCTGCGTAAATCCTCTGCATACTGAGTATGCATTTTGAAGTATCATATAAATACAATGAATTGCATGCTATAACAAGTAGCGTGTACTTTTTATGCATTCCAATTTTTGTAGGAAAGCCATGTGACAGTAATGAATGGGTGACTTGATACCTATTATTACTAGCACGGTTTTTTTATCACCACAAACTAAATACTTATATGAAATGGGAGAGGAGCTAGCAGACTATTTCATACTCATGTCCTAGTTAAAATTCAGCTAAGTTGTTGAGGCTGTAATATGTCTAGTTTGCTACTGAATCAGCAGTTACTATTATATCATCTATATAGGCATTATATAATAGATAAAGATGAGCCCACCATCTATATCTGTAAGTAGGTATGTATGTATATTACGGTTGGTTTGTATAATTGCATTGCGTTGTTGAGTCTCTTGCTCGTAAAGCTATTAAAATTACTGTACCACGCCAGTCAAAAAACGTCCGTCATTCGATCATCCGAATTGATAGCGAATGTCTGATGCGAAATTAGTGTTTATGGCTATGCATAACTGGGACAATTTAACGGAAATCAGCCCATCGTTAGGACAAGATTACATTTGCAGACATGATTATATCAAGGAGCGAATGATTTAGTGGGTTTTGATTAGGATCTGTATATAATAGCTCATACTTGATAGCTCATGATTGAAAATGCATTTACGCTCAACAAAGGTATTATTGTCCGTAGGAGGTCCCATTCAATTCAAGCTTAGAAGTTTGCCAAACGATTAAATTGCAAATTGCAATTATTGCATTCAGTGAGGAATTACATATGCGCATGTCTCGATTCTATATGATATAAATATATATGTGGGGTGCCAACTCTTGTTATTAGTATGGCGTCGCCAGTTTGTAACCTTTAATTTCCAAATGAAGGCATACATTTAGGGTAAATGAAGGTACATGATCTAATTTTTCGGAATAAACAAGCAATTCTACATAGACTTGATGTTATTGAATTGGTATAGTTATTGTAAGATGAAAGTCTCCAGACAGTTGGGGCAAAATGATACTGCAATGTAAGTAGGTACATACTTTTATAGGTAGAAACTGCAAGGTAAAACCAGACAAGTGTTTTACTATGTCTGGATTCCAGCTCGAGTTTCATGCTCCCATGCAAGTTTATTCATTTGGCTGACGCCCAATTTCTACCGATTCTAGGAATATCGGCTTAAAATATGGTTGATTATTAATAAATTTTTCATGGCATGTACATTTCCAATATAGAAATAATATGCCGATTACAATAAAAACCAGAGTAATTGCGTCACCCTTTTTAATGCCGCTTTTGAGTCTAACCGAAAAGGGGGCTTTAGCAGTTTTATGTGGTTATTCCATGTAAAAATTTCCAAGAATATATTAATTTATCAGCCACTAACAGCCAATAAGCAGCATTTTGCTCCAAGTTCAAAGGACATTTTCCTTAAATGACCTCATCCCAGGAAGGGAAAAGTAATGTCTAAATTACCTTACTATTTTGAGTTTAAAAAGGTCCAACATTCATATCAAAGCTTTATTGTTCATATTTTTGAAAAGTTTTCATTCATTAGAATGTATAAATGCAGCTGTAGTGCCCGCACCTATGCAAGTAATAAACGACATGTGAGCAACTTCCTTCCGCTAAGAAACGAGATAGTTAAGGAAGATTAAAAGCATCGGCAAAGAGACGGAGGTTTCCTCCTTTGGCTAGTTATGTAACACACAAGAATGTATCTTTTTTTTTTATTCGCCGTCTGTCAGCCTGCTTGCACAGTACTGCAAGCCAAGTGCAGTAGGCAGTAACGTAGCCAAGTAGGCAATCAAGCAGGTTTATTCATGAAGTTATGAAGCATTCAAATCACCATATATACTTTTCCTTTGAATGATGCTTTGGTTGTAATAGTACTCTCAGTTGTATGAATGGAATTACCTGAGAGTGCAACTAAGTCCCATTAAAATGCACATAAATGTCGGTTGGGGAATTTTTCTTTTCTCTAAAGAGAAGCAATTAATTTCCCTACTAAAAGATATCATACTCTCTAAATTTCTTATATTATAATTTTAAAAACTGTTAACTCAACTGTTTTCCCTTGTTGTCAACTTTATATATCGTTCTATTCCATTTCTACTTACTAAAAGTTATGTTTAGAATATTATATAATTTATTATGTAATAAAAATATTACATGTGCATATCATATATATTTTTTTGGGAAGTCAGAACAACAAAATGATGTTGGCATGGGGTGAACTGAAGTTTGAAAGTAAGATTCGGATGCCTAAGAAATCTGGTTACTTATCAAGGTCATTGTTATTGGCACTGGATGAGGAAAACGAGAGGCATGGTTGGTGGTGGTGGTTCAACCAGGTGCAGTGCACCGTGTGCACTCCTCAGATGGCTTAATACATATACTAGTTACGCATGGAAGACGCATAGCAAGTGGTACTTGACGCATTTTCCCAATGCAACGCATAATATGCAAATGTTGCTGTCATTCACTCGAAAACGTGGCTGCGTGGAGCGGAGCGGAGGAGCACAAAAAACTTCATGCTTTAGTAATATGCCCATCTCATGTACGTGAGTGCAACGTGCAACCCCTTTAGTAGCTCATCATCACATCACAGATTGTTGTGATAATCTTGGAATGAATGTTTTCAAAAATACATTGCATTATACCTGGCTACATTGTTGATCGTATTTAGCTGGCAAAGTGCATAACTTTTTTTGATAGCTCTGAAAGCGAGTTAATGGCCACAAAAAAAACGTCGAAACCCCAAGAATGGAACATGAGCTAGGTGCAGGGCAGTGACCCTATCCAGAAGGTTCTTCCACTAACCCGAACGAAACGAAAGTTGAATACATATATATACATTCCCCCATTCAACGGACATTGTCTTAATAAAAAAAACGAGGTTGTCGTTGTTTCGTTTTGCACACGTAGAATAATGGTATATTTATTAGTAAAAGTAGTTATGCTCTGGGTGGGATTCCAGATTAGTGTTTCGGTCATAGGTTTACACAGGTAAAAATTTCTTAGCGGGTGTATGTGCGTATGAGATTAGCCTTAAATACTTAAGCACATTGCATTTACCTTTGCATATAAGTATATAAGCATTCCTATTCGGTCGAACGTACACATACAACATATCCAGGAGGTTGAAGAACGTTTTTTACACAGAAAAAAAGAGACGAAGGGGTTAGTTTTGAGATTATATATATATACTGCATACATGCTTTAGAACACGCACGTTGTCTAATCCATTCCACTCCAAGCTAAGTTAGGAACCAAGAAGAAGATGATGAGCATGAGCGTTGGCCAGGCCGACCGGTGTGTTATATACGTTTGTGTATTTAAAAAAAGAATTATTTTGTGGTCGTTGTCTCCGGACGAGTAGTCCAAAGAAGGATCAACAACTGCAGGATCGTAAGAAATTAACATAAACGAGGGAAAAGAGCTTTTAATGGACAACTTGTAGAAACTTGCAAGAGCGAGGAGAGTCAGGAATGATAAAAAAATAGAGTCACTTTTCTCTCACATTCCTTCAGTCGTTGATTATTGTTGGCTGCGATGAAATCTCTGTAAGACGAAGTATTTTTTATGGAATATATCTAGAAGTTGTTGTCCTCCAGTCAACTTGGTTGTTGTACATTAGAACGTGTACATCGCATGGCGGCGTGGCGTCCATGCTCGTCCATTGACTATTATGAGAGTTCCATGACATGCTTACAAGTATAATACGAACTTTTCCCTCTGCATTGTTTGAGCGCTAAATCGGGAATAGGTACAATTGCAACTTGCAACCCTGGATAATTCTCCAGAATCATACTTTATATGTATACCTAAATGCCTAACTCTAAATACTCTGCTTGGAGCTTCTCAATTGCTTATGACATTACAAACATTGGGGTATTATTGCATTTAGTTTAAAATTTCGAATTTTATGCATGATTTCATAGGCTTAATCAACTCTGATGGCAAATTATGGAAGGGACAAAGAAAGTTCTTGCATGAGAAACTCCGTAACTTTGGAATGAGACTGATGGGACAAGGCAGAGAGCAATTAGAAGCGAGAATCATGGTAAGTCGTTGACCGAAAACTTTGACTCTCACTTAAACTCGGAAACATGGTAGGATAGCATAAAAATTGTATTTTGTTTCATTTTGAATAATAGGTTGAAGTAGATGAGTTCTTAAACACGATGTTGATCAACCGTGGAACACCAGTGAATTTGTCACAATTCTTGACAGTTAACATTAGCAACGTGATCTGTTCCCTTCTCATGAGTGTCCGCTTTTCGAGGGATGATGCCCGTTTCAAAAAATTCACCGCTTTGATTGAAGAAGGCTTCCGTCTTTGCACATCCACTGGATCAACAAACTTTATCCCAAGCCTTAAATACCTACCTGAAATCAAGGAAATAAATGGAAAAATTCAACAGGTTTGAATACAATTCAATATTATGACATATTTTCTGGTAGCAAGTTTCTCAAATATTCTGTCATTTAACAGTTATTCTATAAATAGTGGTGTTTCTTGTTTTCCTACAGAACCGCGCTGAAATGGCTGGCTTCTTTCGGGAAATTGTGGAGGAACATAAGGCAACATTTGATCCTTCAAACATTCGTGATGTTGTGGATAGCTACATCCTTGAAATTGAGACTGCTAAGGCTGAGGGTCGTGATGAATTCCTTTTCGAAGGAAAAGATCCTGGTAAGCAAATGCATTACAAGAATTACCCAATGAATGATGTAATCATCATATTATTTAGTTCACATGTTATAAATGCATCATCATATTGGCATTTTTGCACTTCACAAGAGATGTTACAGTACAAGGTTGAAAGATGTAGGAGGGTGTCAGGGTACTTGGTGTGCCAAGTTCATTCAAGCCCATCCATTTCTATTACTTAGTGACTATATTAACGCCCGTCAGCTACTTACACTTGCTAGGCAATAGTCATTGCAGAAGGTCATCAAAGTGTCTCTCCAATATTGCAATGAGAAGGTTTTCAAGTTGCACCCACAGCCAACGCTGAAGTGAAGGAAGCATCAAATGCGAACGTGCATTGTTGCTTATGCATAATATACTAAATCATATGGAAAATTTTAAAACAAAAAATTGTGCTACTCTGTAATCAAATCTGGATACACGTGGATTGCAAGAACTGATGCATGCGTAACAAAAGAACCTTTTGTATCAAAGTCTTCGAATGTTGAGCATCTCAATCTTACCTAGATCAAGTGGTTGTTGTTGCTGCAATGTAGTCATGAACATTTGGCCGTCAGGATTGTTACAAAGTTGTAAATTCACACATTTGAGCATTTCATGTCAAAAGGTTATCACGGGGGTGTGGAGGCAGGCCTCATGATATTATTGTGGTGATGATGATGATGATGAGTACATACATTCTACTTACAACTTACTCTTGAGTGAATTGTTCATTGAATCCACGCGTAATACGCAAAATATGCAAACATCTTTGAGCTTGTAACACCAGCAGGAGCCAGATTAGCGGCAGCAGACTCTAGCTTAGGTTGTTGTATGCATACGTAATACGTACATATATTGAGTAGGTAAGTGAGTAAGTAAGGCGATTTTTTTTCTACCTTTTTAAGTCAATCGTCAATGCATAGGTTATTGTTGCAGCTGTTGCATTTCTTTCCATAACTGTACCACATATGATCATCATCAATTGAAAATCGCAACATCACATGAATGCTATATACAAAGTTTGCAATGCAAATGCACTCCTGTTTCAGTAAGCTCTGGCATGTACTTTTCTCTGAGGTGTGAGCTTGTTGCAAATGAAATTTGGAAGTCAACCAGCTCGATTGTTGTTGGAGAGAAACGTGAAATTGGCTGAGCTGCTGAAGGGTTTGCAATGAAATGAAACATTAGCTTGTATCATCAATATCAATATCATGATGATCATCATCACATTGCTATTTCATATATGATTTTTAAATATAAAAGTAGAGAGAAGGCCTTATTGAGCTACATTTTATTTCATTAAGTTACAGCAACAGTAGTGGAGTGGCTCGAAAAGAGAAGGACAGGTAACAAGTTGTCTGAAATGATGGCATGATGTCCTTTCCTTCAGCCTCTCGTTTTTGGTACCTGATTCTCCTTGTTACATATTACTTATCAAGTTAGCTCACTCACAATCATTATCAGATTATGCATGAAAGCTGCTTCGTCTTTGCCACTAGTACACGATGTTCACGTAACATCATGAAGATTTTTGAGTTGTTCAATGGAATCCGTCATTATCACCATCATCATCATCATTTCGATGGTGTCTCTGAAAATTGCCAGGTACCTTGTAGCAGTGGTCGGCCGCCGTCATGATGGTACTAGTTGCAGCAGTGGCCGACACCGTTTTGTAACAATGTTGTTTGATGATAATGATTATGATATATGCTGATAATGCCAATATGCCAGTTAGCATATGTACAATGGTGTCGCATTTTCTCAAACAAACGTCTTTTGATTGATTCATGTGGTTCTCTGGCCTACTGAATAATAAAATGCTTGATACAGATAGATGGTAACTGTGCAAAGGAAAAATTACTATATTATGGCGACGACTCATTTGACTTTACGTTTCTCTTCTCTTGTTTTGTTTAGATCGTCAAATCTACCAAATTCTGGGTGATATGTACAGTGCAGGAATGGAAACTGTAAAGACTGCAATGAGCTGGGCAGTTCTCTACATGCTCCACTACCCGGAGGTCCTCGAGAATGTTCAGAAAGAGCTTGATCAGGTACGTATTCCTTTTTATATATTGTTGGATCACTCTCAATGAGAGTGTGTGTAGAAAATACCCAACTCTGCAAATCTGGGGTGAAAAGGCAGGAAAACTGGCTAGCAATCATGTAAAATAGGCACAGAGCCATAATAATAATGCGGTGCCTAGAATTCTGCATGAACATTACTTTACGCTCACTGCTGACGACTACTTGCTAGCCTGCCAAACAGCATTTGCAGGGTTAAAAAATTATTGTTATCAATAATATTAAAATTCGACATTCTCATTTCTCGCTGTCTAGGTTGTCGGACGAGAGAGACTTCCCACCCTTGATGATATGCCTAACTTACCATACACTGAGGCTACCGTACTTGAGGTCCTCCGACGGGCTTGTATCGTTCCACTTGGCACCACACACTCCACAACAAAGTAAGTTTACATTTGTTTGCCCCATTGAAATTTCCCCTTGAAAATTGGAAGGACGTTATATTACCATAAAAAATGAAGCTTCAACGTAGTAGCAGGGATCTAACTGAATATCTTGTTCGGATTTTGTAGAGAAGTGATCCTTGATGGATACGTAATTCCAAAGAATACCCAGGTGATGCCTTCTTTGTACGCTGTATCTATGGACGAAGAACTTTGGGAAGATCCAGAAGAATTCAACCCAAGCCGATTTTTGAATGCATCTGGGGCTGTTGAAAAACCAGATTTTTGGATGCCTTTTGGAGCAGGACGACGAATGTGTCTTGGAGATACCCTTGCTAAACAAGAGCTCTACCTCTTCTTTACCTCTCTTGTTCATTGCTTCCATTTGAAACAAGTGGAAGGAACTGTTCTTCCAGACCTTGTTGGTCAAGCTGCTGTTACTATCTGTCCTGGTGAATACGAAGTAAGTAGCGATATTTTATAACTGTAGAACTTAATCATGTATATTCAAAGGGAACGTATATGCTCATCCAATTTGTTTCTTTTTATTAATCTCTACAGCTTATTGCCATCCCTCGTAATGATGACACCTCATCATCAAAAAAGACCGGGAACGGTGGTGACTGTGCCGTGGTCAACTCTTCAGCTTTATCTGTCAAATCTCAGGCGCTGCTCAGCAGCTGCCCCTTACTAGAAAGGCGTAATGCTGGTCAACATTGACCAGACACTGCTTTATATTCTGCTTTGTCAGTTTGATCTTTTGTACAAAGACTTAAGATGCCTTTCAAGCCCCAAAAATGTATTTTTTTACATTACATGGGGTAGGTGATAGGCTGACAAATCTCATTTTTATAAGGAAAACTTTAAGTATACAAGGAAGGATGGAAGCAAATTAACTGTTTGATTGTTTAGTTTTGTTGAAAAGTAGTAGCAATAAGCTCATTTTCTTCTGAAGCAGCATCATACTTATCTGAATACACTTTAGTATGGGCATGGTAATCACACACGTACGAATATACCCATTTATAGTCATAGTATATGTGTACTACCATTATGTGTCACTCTTTTTTTTGCCAAAATTTGGCTCAGTTTTTTTAAGTTTTAATTCCTGCCTCACCTCCACTTTAACTAGGAATGGGAGGCTGTTGTTGATAGATGTAGTAGTTTAACTTATGCAATAATGTATTTGTTTTACGGTATACGTAACACTTATACCTGCCATATGAAGTTTACAGTAGCCCTATTATCACACACACACACACACTTGGAGAAAAGAGAGTCTTTTAGTGCAATCAATATAGTTAGTGTGCAAGATGGTGAATTTTAATATTCCTTATTTACATGAACTCATAATGAAGTCAGAAAGTCTTGAAATTGGTTACACTTCAGTTCAGAGATACCAGTTCGCGAGTCTCATCACACCGACTTGGTTTATAGGTTCATAGAGTAGTACTACATAAAGATACATACATATTACAATAGAAACAAATTTATGTTGTATACTTCTTACTTCAATGTGGAAAGACATGATTGATATGAATCATATTTGTTATGCTTATCTTGTAGGATATCCCTGAAACAGTTTGAGTTGCCCTTAAAGTCAGACTAAAGTCAAAAAAAATTTAAACTCTTCTAATTAACACCTCTATCAGACAATTTCTACTCACTCTTAAAACAAACCAAAACCCCCATCGATATTTTTTACTATGAACATCAATTAACCAGCGAGACCAGTCAATATGCCACAGAAAGAATTCAGACAGTCGCGTTTGTTCTGAAACATTTTTTTTTGTAGATTTACGGTAATAGACCATGCATTTAAAAACTCTTGATTCCGAAACTCCTGTAACAATATAATACAGCGGTACTAGTACCAAACGTACAACTCACCCAAACTCCCACATACCTAGCTTCCCTTCTTTTTTATTTATTATATTTTTATCCCATAGTCCTCTCAATCTTTTTGTGCCATTTGTGCTATGGAGAACGTTATACTACAAATGAATCTCTTAGTTGCTTCAACAACCGTTCAACAAAACCTTCCCACCGACATTTTATTTTGCAACTTTTAATACAGTGCTCTCACTTGACTGTACTGACAATACAGACACACAGGCGCAATTTTATAGAACTATCACAATAATTTCATTTGAATGGTGTGACGTTGAGAAGCATTCAGGTATTCAATGGCAGGGACCTTTATTTTTTTTGTCTAGTCAGTTGGTTCTTAG
This sequence comes from Orchesella villosa, assembly GCA_036850725.1. NCBI lineage: Eukaryota > Metazoa > Arthropoda > Collembola > Entomobryomorpha > Orchesellidae > Orchesella > Orchesella villosa. The sequence goes on along the minus strand of JAANSM010000014.1, from coordinate 7,741 downwards.
CGCTGAACACACACACACACAAAAGTTACATAATCCCGAGTGGATAAATGAAAAATTTTCATTGTAAGTATACATTGTGTATACACAAAGCATCCCTTTTACCTTGTGTTAATATGTTACAACTTCAACCTGGTCAATAGAATTCATGGCATAAAAATTCGATGATGAACATCATAAATATCCTCTCCTTCCAATTTTCTAAATATCGCCTCATTTCTGTTTACTAAAAAAAATTTAGTATGGAATCAGGATCAGAGTGGGGGAAAAAGTCGTGATATGAGTCTGTTTTTAAATGAAGAATGATGATGATAAGCCCTGTGAATCAATAGATATGTAAATAATACAGGATGATACATGATGTAAAACTTATATTTTAATATTTTATTCTTTGTTTTATGTTGCTGCTAGTCAGTCATTGAAACCATTAGTACTTTCACCATTTACTTAACTACTTTTAACAGAGCAAGAGCTTGTGTACATGTCAGCTTTGAGTGACTAACCATATATGAGTTTTTTTTTGGTTGAGTTTGAGTTAGCTGAATAATTTCTTGTTTCATCATTCACCATACTAAAACTACCATCATCACCAATTACATATTATACTATTTAGTAGTAAGAGCAAAAAACATAGACATGTTATTAGTTCTTATTTGTAAAACAACTTATACACCTGTGAACAATCATAATGATTGATGATGAGTATATGTGTCTAAGTAGAGCTAAAAGCAAGCGTGTTGTTATTCAAGCAGGTTATTTTGTTTTAATCAAAATGTGCAAGTTGACAATTCAATATATAATACTTATTCCCAGCTTATTTTTCAGAGTGTGCAAAGTAATTTGTGTCTCCTTTGATTTAACTTGTTTACTATTATTAGCCATGTCACATGTCAGATGTTGCCGTCAACTTTTCCTTATTGTTGTGTTGAAATATACTTATTGTAACATGTTGTTGAAATGTTTTATAGTTTTTAATGAAATAAAAAATAAACTGTACTGTATTTATTGCAAGATATTCATTGCTCAGTTAACTCTTCTGGTTATCATCAACTATGCATTTTTCATCGAACATTATTTACATCTACATCGTATACTTTACCGAATGGTTTTCACCCAGTCTTGTAGCATAAGATTATGTTGCCATAGCAATACAAATTTTCAACCTACCTAAAACTACAGGTGAATTGGCATGACGAAATTGAAATAAATAATACGTTTTTTGAAGTCTGAAAACGAGAGCATACCTTAGACATACAAGTATTTCAGTTCACTGTCTCAAGTTCCCCCATGCTCTCATTTTCCCTATCTCTCTCGTCATCATCTTCCGCAGCACTTTCTCTACACGAAAAAATATCCTCGTTATCTTTTGGAGATTGATTTACATCCCTATATCTACTTCTATAATCTGCTGGGAAATTCCACTCATCGCACAAAGTATCAGGAAATACTTCTTCAGCATTCATGTCATCCCCAGATTCAATCCCATCGTTGCACAAATTTTCATCGTTTGATGCTATAGTATTCTTTACTAGAAATAGCAATTCTGGTTGGTATCCTGATGGGCCGCTACCATTTTTCGTGGACTCTGTGCTACTTACAAGCCTCGTGACTACGGGACTTGTTCCAAGCCCATAGTTTCTTTCAGCGTTGGTGTTACCATGATGAGGGCTTATGTAGACGGCGGCCGTTGTGGTGGAAGCTAGATTTCTTCTCCGTTGCTGGAACGACCTTGGTGACATTGTAAGTTGCTGCTGTTGGGGCGACCTCCGACAGCTGGAATTTGTATGAATAACTGTTGTTACCATGTTACGTCGAGAAACTTGATCTGCTCGCGTCAGCATCCCGTTAACTTCAGTTCCGGGATGAACGGTTGGAGACTTGCGAGTTCGGAAGCAATGTAGCCACTTGACAGCCTCACGGCGAAAGTGCTCATTAAGTCCACAAAATATAAATGGGTTGTACATTGAGCTAGACATTGCTATCATGTGACAAAGCAAGATTGCCGTTGAGTTGGGCCGAACGTGAGAGAAATGAGTGAGTAAATGGTAGAGATTTATAGGAGCCCAACTTAGCGCGAAACAGATCACCGTTAGTACAAGCATTTTAATTGTTTTCCTCTTGGCACGAGATTGGGCAGCCACTTGTCTCGGGGTTGTAGAGCCTGAGGGAAAATATATAGACTTGTGTAAATTTTTTAATCCATTTTCTCAATTGAAAATTCCACGAAAATATGACTTTATTATATAGGAATAAATCTTTCGAGAAGAGTCATAAATTACCAAGTCCAGAGGAACGATACCAGAGGCGCTTCATGATAGAAATATATGACACAGTGGTAAACAACAACGGCAATAAATATTGTGCGAGGAATGTCGCTACTGTGAGCAACTGTCGGTGGCGAAGTGAGCCAAAGTCTGCTTGACAACGCTTTACGATTCTTACTGTAAGCACGGTAACAACCTGGAAACAATAAGTCATAAATTCATCCACAGTTCTCCAATTTAACAAACTGCTATAACTTTTCCCATTATCTACAGAGTCAAACTAGTGATTTAGGGGGGAAAGCGCATACAAAGATAGGTTATTGAGATGGAAATATAAAGTGTGAAAACGGCACTACTTCAATGTGAATCCTAATGGAAGGTCGAATTCTACTGAAATATACTTTTGACTTTTCATGTCTAATTTTTTGCTCATTTTCAGATATACTTTCACTCTTAGCGAAGTACATATTACGTGGCTTATAAATGAAATTTTTATACATGTCTCTGTTTGTAATACACTAACGATAAGTAAATACGACACCATATAATATTGCAAATGGTCGAGTTGAATTTTCCTAGCCTCCACTAGCTACTTCCGAGGCAGGCAGTTACGGTAAGTTTATTTTACGTTTTATGTCTTCCTACAAATACCATTTTCCCTCTATGCTCACAATGTGGAAAGAAGCAAGGAATAGGGAGCTGGTTTCTTATGTCATATAACATTTAATTTTTAAATCTTGTCTTGCACACCAAGTAACAATGTGATACTTTCAAATTTCTCAGATTTATGCAAATAATTCTTGTTTCCACGTCACATATTTCAGCTGTTCTTGGAGAAAATTGTTCTAGAATGAATTCCAGCATGAACAAAAACGTGCTGATACGGCTCTTTGGAATCCTTGACAAAGCAAAGTAAGCAAGAAAGAAGGCATATAGGCATTCCACACGTGTTGGGTCCCATTTAATCTGTTTGCATTGTGCTTGTACTTCCTTTATCACATTTCCTAATCATCCCTGCTTTCCTTTCTTTCCCCAATCGTATTTCTTGGAGGATCGCACACAAGGTTAAATTTTTGTATACTCATTAAAGCTCTTGGGGTTTTCTCATCTTCTCTCAAAGTTATGGTTACAGTTACGGTCGTAATTATGTTTCTTAGAGTCTTATGCTATATTATAGAAAATTTAATGGGTGTCGCTAATAAATTGGGTCTCTTTCTATGTTCATCATGCATTTTCACACAGATTTTAAGAGCAAAATTACCTGATGATTCATAGCGTATGGCAGCGAAAGAATTCCAGAAATGATCCAAATTGCAATGACTAGTAGAATGCCTTGAGAGCATTTAAGTCTTCTTCCAAGAGGATTCATGATGACCTAAAAGAGGAGTAAGATAACTTACTGCAAATACTCTCTCATCAAAAATCGCTTAGTCGAATGAATTGCTTTTTAAAGTACTGTATGTCTACTCTACCTGATACCGATCCATTGCAATAACAGCCATAGTAAATGAAGTTGCGTATACTGAAGTGACTTGGACAAATGGCACAGTGCGACAAAGAAATGAGCCAAATGGCCACTCACTCATGATCACGCGTGCTACACTGAATGGTATGTTAAATGTTGCAAGAAACAAGTCTGCCGCTGCCAAATTAGCCAACAAGGCATGTGTCAAGGTATGAAATCGTCGACTTCTAATCACGAGCTGGAAATGTAATTAATTAGTTACTTAGCTGTGGTTGTGTTGTACAACTCAATGTAATGCAAACTTATTGAAAAACCCAAAACATGGCCTTACCTGCACCACCAAAAGATTCCCAATGATGCTAACACACGCAATCATGAAATATATAGCGATTATAATGACATGCTTTAAAGGTATTCCTGAAGACTGTTCATTCCCCTCCAACAAATTATTTAGGTCTAAAATATCATCCAAAGTTAGATTAAATTCCATGTCGGTTGTACTAGCAGCTTCGATTCCCGAGAAAGGATCAGTTGAACCAGTAATAGTACCACTGGATCCTCCAATCATATCATCCTTGTTCAGCCCAAAATTTTCTGATGGATTTTCTTGCTGCCCAAAATGATAGTTTTGAAATACGTCATTTTTATGATTGGAAAACGAAGTTGCACCTGATTTAAGGGACATCTTAAGAATGTGGATAAACTCATGTAGATTTCGGGTGAGGGCGGAAGACTCATCTTCGCTGCTTATTTTCTCACCATCAACATTCGTGGCTAAACTATCATTCAATGAGTTTTCTTCCGTTACTAATGTGCAATTCACTTCCACACCGTATGTCAGAGTGTCAGAATAATTAGAGTTTTGTTGTGGCTGCGAACTATTATAAACAACTTGTCCATTAACGTAGTACTTATCTGTGGTAGTTTCACTCTCTAAATAACCTTCCCTATTACTTTTACCAATTAAAAAGTTAGTCTCACTTTCACTCACGCCAAATACATCACCGTTTTTAGTCTCAGGCTTGGATGACATTTCCAAGTTTGGGGCATAAGGAAACACAGAGGGCGACCGTTTGTATGCAACTTGCTCTTCTTCCAAAGAGTGTGACTCGTTTTGTGAAAATCCTTTCAACTTATTTCCTGAATAAAGTCGTTGGAGGATTTCTCGAAGTTTTTCAACCAGATATGTATCAAGTTGTGCCATTGCCGATACTCTCACACATATGTGTTATTTCCGCTGTCAGCAACCTTAGTCGGAGTAGACATTGCTCACTTGAACAATATCATGATAATTCAATTCAGTTTTTAAGTGAAAAGAAAAAAAGTTTCTTTCATTGTCGCGAAATGAGTGCACCGGAGAAAATAGTACAAATACAAATTACGGGGAAATATGTTTCTATGAGAAGTTTTTTAAAGAAAAATTTTCCCTTGGATTCACACAAACACCACAAAGAAAGTCAAAAATGTTAAAAACTGAATGCATTACAAGAAATTGTTGAAGGGGGAACAAGAATATCAATAGAAAGTTTTGTTCAGCCTCAATCCTCTCTTTCTTCGTTGCTCACTTCCGCTCCATGATTCTTTTCTTTCTCGTGATGACAAGACACTAAATCTACTGCACACGGGATGAAACCGAACATGATCTCAAGGAAACGCTTTCTTTCCGTCTGATCCAAGTTTTTTCTCTCTCGGTTAACACGCCTACACATACATATGTATATATGTAGAAGAATAAAATGACTGCATAAATCGGATACAATTCTCAAGTTTATGGAATACTGTGCCCTTAATGGCTCACTGCTTGCAATTCATACACGGAAGGATTGCGATGAACATGCGAAAAACTACTACGTACATATGGCAAATTACTGATGAGCCCCACAAAATTCTATAGAATTGCCTTAAACTTGAGTTATTTTTTTGGTTTGGTATAAACAGACAATCAAATCAAGACAGTTTTGATCATATCAAGCTGATTTGTTGATTTTGATCATCCGAGAGCCACAACTTTAACCCAAGCGACATCCTGGAGACTGCTTCGATTGCCAGCCATTGTGAGACTAGCCTTTCTAACCCTTTCCAACTTCATTTTCTTCCTTCCTTCTGACGTCTTGTGTGAGCCTGGTTGACCATATCATCCTCGAGAAGAGAAAGCAAGGAAACGACAAGAGAAAACGAAGCTCTTCTTCTCTCTCCGACTCGACTTGCATGTATTTTTGGTCTGGTTGCTGTAAACATTATTACAACATTGATAAAAGGGGCATCTCCCAAAATGCAAACCGAACTAGACGGCCAGTCAGGCAGTGTCTCTCGTATCAAAATTCGCATAAGCACATTATATTACACAGATGAAATTACAACGTATACACAGACATCAATTCCTGCACGGGGAAGAAAAAATTATCGAAAACTCATGGAAGAAAAAAATTACTCTCACAGGAAGAATGAGAAAGAGCAAAAGAGGCTATTTACTATACTTGCACTTGAAGAGCGTTGCCTTCTCTCTATTTCTTAACCTCAGTTCCAACAACATGTATTATCAAATTAGGGGGAGACGAGATTCCATGCACATAAAGTCAGTCGCCAATGATGAATGATAAACTGAGTCGTCGACGGGATTCCTATTGTTTTTCATGTCTTTATTATACTTCATGCATGTACAACAGATAATTTCCTTCTTTTCCTACCTTTTCTCAAACTCTTATCGGAGAAAAAAAAAGTTGGAAATGGCTGAGCAGCCTTTCACTACCATTTATTATTAGTCAGAGTAGTGAAAACTGTTTATTCGCCTTCTAGGATGGTACTTTTACTATGAATACCCTTGCTTTTGTATTATATGCACGTATGATTACGAGAAAAAATGTTTTCCTATCGTAAGATAAAGGACAAGGGAAAAATTTCCTTTTGTACTAGAAACATGTTCGATGTATGATGTTAGTTCAACAAAGTAAGTGATCAAGGGTACGTAAGATGAGATAAAAAAAAGTTTGCACAATATTTGCTATAGTTGTTGGCAACGTGTTAAGTGGAAATGATGCCTGACGTTATGGTCACAGCAGAAACAATACGGCCACTAGGGGAAAGTCCATACGCTTCAGACTTTGGATCTAATGTGCCCTAGTGAACTATCAAGTCAATGTAATGTAATGCTTCAATGCCTGGGTACGAGATGCAAGAACATGATAACGGAAAGTTGAGAGTGAAGAGGTGAAGGACATAATTTGTTATTTTACTTCCAAGGCAAATAATGATTGTTTGTATGCTGCAAAGACGCAGGTAACAGAGTAGCTAACTATATTAGCTAATACTCGGAATAAGCAGTCTGTTTCGTGTTCCAAAAGTCAGGTATTAATAAGCCTTGGAGTATGAAATCAGAAATGTATGTGAAGACATGTTTTCAGGTCTTGATAAAAAAGAAAGATTAGATGACCATCCTGAAATACTAGTAGGTGCCTTTATTCTATGGCTAATACTTTGAGTTTGCAAAACTTTTAAGATCGATCCCTTGTTAGTACTTGTGAGTGCTCACGATTTATCCAGAAGACTATTCAAACTCTTTTATGTGTATCTCTAACGTAAGGGCGAAATCTTAGAATAGTAGAATATTACGTATTTAGTTAATACGAGTTAAATATCAAGCGGTTGTTGATTCGAATAAACTTTTGCTTTGTACTGCCAATATGCAAATAATTTTTCCTATATTAGAATTGGAATAATTAATAATTACTACTTAATGACACGGATTATTAAAGGTAAAACATCCGTTTCATTTAGACAAGTTTGTCCATCAGATTATGGCGCAATTCACTCGGTCGTTTGATCCATCTCGTTCCTTAGCATCGTTATGATAATTTTGGTAGGTGTGAACCGATAAAAATCTAACTCCGTTAACATGGCTTCGTAAATGTACTTTTAACGTAACGGAGATAACGGGTGGTTTTTGATACGTTAACCCCGTTAAGATCGTCACCCATCTCTTCCATAGTAAAATTTCGTTACTGCTAACGACAGTTCG
>JAANSM010000013.1:0-111045 GCA_036850725.1 Orchesella villosa | reverse complement strand
CATCCTAACTTGACGACAGAATCAAAGGAAAATTCTAATCATACAATTCATGATGATGATATTCATCTCATACCAAAACTACATATAATTTTACACACAGTTCATGGGAGTTTACGAACAAAGCCTCTGTCAACTTTTTTACTTCCACTTGATACGAGTATTAGCCTTGTTTTCTTGACCGGCCTATCATCGTGGTTGTGGTGTATAGAGGAAGTAAGTATATTTACACAACTGGTGTAAAAGGTAGAAAGGGACTGAGAAAACAGGATAAAATTTTACTTTTTTTTAGTTCACTTCTTTTCTTTTGACTACCGTCTACTTTTCTTTCATGCGACTTGGTTGGTTAGATTCTTATGTTGTAGAACAAAAAAACAAGGGTTTCTTTCTCCGGTTGAGAGAGAAACAAGTTTGCAAGACAATTTTTAAAAGCCTTTCATGACACAACCACGTCAGTAAAACGAAAACAGTGTGGAAGGCTGAGGGTAAGTAGCAATGGAAAGGTTTTAATGTCAAGAACCAAACAAGCGAGTGATGTGTTTTCTCCGTTTGATCCATATTGATAATTTTAATCTACGATCCAAATAAAAGGATATTGACAATATTTTGTTAATGCTAGATAGATGTTCTAAACTAGATTAAAAATCCTAGATATCTAATTAAAAATCATTCTGTTCAACTTTCATTTATGCAGACTTTAGCTGAACAGCTAATAGCATCCCTTGTGGTAAGTAGTTTACACCATTACATTTTCTTAGTTCAGAAATATGATCAAATTACATAGAACCCATTCAGAAATGAGATGCCCAGATGTTGTTTCTCAGTATTAATCATCCAACTCATAATTCCGAAACAGATTTCGTATGAAATGAAGCTATTTCAATGCAAACCCAAATATAATTATTCAGCACTCGTGACGAGTTTCTTGATACTCCGAACCCATCAATATGATAAGCATGTGGGAAGAAAACATATATAAACGAAAATCACATTTCATTCACGTATCCAATTCATTCTAACAGTAACTCTTACGTATACCTCTCTTCCAACCGTAACTCGACCATCAACGCGTAACTAACGTAAGCTGACTCCAAAAGATACATCCTTATATACCCATTTAATAGGAACAAGATTATTTAATGATTGAGGTGAAATGGAAAAATGTGAGAGGCAAGGGAGCTGAGGGAAAAAGTATGCACATAAATCATATTAGATATGCATAACATACTTAATACAAGTCGCCTCCTGAGAAGCTTACCTTATGCATACGATTTGAATGTAAATTACATAACGTTGGGTGCACTTTTCTCCCTCTTTCTCTCTTCCATACCCAACTCTTTCCTTATGAAAAAAAATCTACCTACTATTTTTCGCTGTAAGTCCAAACATAACCCATCTGGTTATTTCTTTGGATCGATTTAATGGGAAAATATTTTTGTGAATACATTATCATCATCTTCATACATATTTCCTACCTCCCCGTAATGTAGTATAATACTTTCACAAAGATAAGGGGAAATCCGCAAGAGGATCCTCTTTCCCCAAACACTATTCACTTGTTAGCTTTCTTCCTCCATTTTTACTGCAATAATATTACATTACATCTTGACTAATGCTGAGTTCATGTACAAAGCACAACTTACGACACAATGCAATGCACTGCGACCATGTGCTATAGATGAATATAGAGAAAAGGAAAATATGGTGCATGGAGGAGAAATGCAGGTAACAATAGTATAACCGACCTGTAATCATAACACACTGGTACAAGTGCTTCTTATACTACGGCTCAGAAACTACTGCACTGCTCCAAAGATTGTTTTCCAAAAGGTGACTCTGGCATTTGACTTTGGCTTTAAGAAAAAGATATTAGCTTCTCTTGTCCTCTTTCCCATCCGCCTATATGAAAATGTATGTGTGTGAGAGAGAGAGTAACTGTTAGTTCCAGATACTTTTAGTGAGCTTGGTGGTTTCCCTTTCTTGTAAAATATCGCCACACTCATTTTCTTTCCCCGAAAAGCAAGTTTTTCCTTTCAACTTCATCTACATGCATGCATAAAGGGAAAGAAGGTGAAGTTTTGTGTGATGTGGTCTAGCTATACAAGGGAAACTTTTAGGAACCATATAAGATCAAGGAGTAAGCGGTTTTTTTCTCTCGTTTCACCGTCACAAGCACATACACTAGTGGTTCACCATTGTGAAAGGAAATAATAAATGAAGGAAAGTGTTTTAGCAAGTGGAAGCTATCAATGGATTTTTTTTCCTATGGAAGAACGCAAACTGACGTAAAAAATGAACGTGAATAAGAAACTACACATTTACTCGCTCTCGGTAGGAGGTTTGGTTTAACTTGCTTCTCTGGATTATTCTTCTTGATCAAGTATTTGTAGGTATGAAGGCAGTGGAGCTGGAATAAGAGGCTGAGTAGAAAATATAAGGAAATTATGATGACTTTGGTGCAAAATGGATATTATAAAAGGTTCCAAGTCAGCAAGACTGGATAAAATGTATAGTATTGAAAAGATGGAGAAGCTGAGCGTGGATTTTGTGCTTTGTACCTAACATACAATTGCCTTTCCTAGATTCGGTTAAAGTTACTTTCTATTTAAGACGTGAAGGGTGATGTGGCATAGGGAAACCTTATATTGTTTAACCTCGTTTTTCCATAGCATGTTGGAAAGAAGTATACAAGCAGTATTGTGTAGGGGTATTTAATGATTAACAAGTTGTGTTGTAAACTTCATGTGTCATGTAAAAAAATTGTTTGGATGTGAAAGGTCAAAGTTGTAGATGAACAAATATTGACTAAAATCAATCTTTAATAGATTAAATAGGTAATGGGATGTTTTTCAAAGATACCACAGTGTATTTTTGAATGTGTATTTATATCTTGTTTGTAATCTTTTGATGGAAAACATGCTTAAAAGTTGCACACGTGGGGGTCTTTTTGGTGTGAGTGGGGAATAAAAACAAAAAAAGTATCTTACCACGTAGTTCCTTATCCTTTCTTTGAATGCATGTTATATGGAATTTTTGTTAAAATCTAATGCGTACTTTGTGTAGGCTATAATATCATGCTGTTCCTCGACTGCATGATACCGTTTCAAACTCTGTAGTTACGATTACACCGATGACAGCAGGTTCAAAAAGTACAAACTTTTTGTTGTTGGAACTTGAGCCGCCTTCTTTCCTTGCATAGCTTTCAAAAGTTTTGTTGAAAACAACAAAACTGATGCTCTTATCTGCGGTATATCATGTTTTCCTATTTATATGACAAAAATCCATTTTTTGGCATGTGATACACATGTGCAGCATAGAGGCCTATGGGTATATTTAGGGAGAACTAGTACTAAGCAGTAATAACACAGATGATATACATTCTTCTTTATTGGAGATCAAGGTTTAAACGTTCTGCGTGTTAAGAAAAGTGTACAGTGAACCGAAAAGTAGCAAATTTGTAGGATGGATAAGCTGCGAATAAATCAAGCGGTGGCGTGAAAATGTTTTATGAATTTGTATTCAATGGATTTTTTTTGTATATACACATACATACGTATCGAAATATTTTCTGAAGATAAAAATAAAGTTGACCTAGAGTTACATTGCTACTTGGGAGCATAGGGGCATGGGCAGCATCGATAAACAGAGGAAAAACAATATACCTAGGCACAGTAATAACATCTTAAATTGGATGAGTGACGGCACAACTGTAAATGCTGAAAAAATATACATGCAACCTTTGAAGTTGTAAATCAACACTTTCCTTCTAGTTTGCGGATGAAAGAATGTTAATTACTGGGTACGCAGAAACATATGACAAGGAGGAGAATTCGTTAATAACAAGGTTGAGGTACACTGCAATGTTTTCTGCAACATTATTTTGCTTCAAATTGTACGCTTTTCTAATTGCCATAAAAGAAATGTACAAATTTTCACGATTGTTTGAAAATGAATGTTCATCATGGAATGTCCATTGAGTATTTTTTTTTTAAATTAGATTAGATTTAAAAGAAATCGATACTTTCTTATAGAATTTTGTCAATCGTCAATACCACCACATCAACCCTTACTATTAACATTTTAGCAACCCATTTGTGCTCCGAAAGAACCCAAATCAAGTAAAAAAAATATTTTTGTCAAGTGAACATCAATAAGATAAATTGTCACCGGTCTTGAAATGAAAGCTACTACATTTGAAAACAAGTCTGAAGGAGATCACCACAGGAGTCCTCACTACCTTTTGTTAGAGAGGATGCGGAAAAAATATTATCTATATTCTCACTCTTCTTTATCTTCCGCTAAATGCATACATATTTTCCTTTGAACAAACAAAACAACCTTCCTTTCAACCAGATAAATAGTCTACTTGCACATTTTCTTTCACTCACTCAGTCACTTACACTCTCCCCTTGTTTTCCCAATCACTCAGCAAAAACAAAAAAAACGTTTTCTTGACTACATACTTAAACAATACAAAACATTATGGAGTGTGTGGGAAGATGAGACGGGTTTTCATACAATTTGCCTATATAGGTGGTGGTGATATGATGATGGTGTTGACAATGTCACACTTAAAATCTGTCACTGACTACATCACAAACAGAAGGGAAGAGCCTCAAAAGCAGACAAAAGTTTTTTAGGAGGTAATCGATTCATGACAAGCGTATTATTATGTAGCAACCTTTTTTTATGAAGTAAGAATATCTCGCCTATCTCTGTCCATTCTGCTTCAGACATTTATGCATGATGTCTACGGGCGAAAAAAAAACTTAACAAAAGGAGAAATGTGACAGGCTTGTGCACAAAGTGTTGTAGTACACACAAACACACATGAATTTGCAATGTGACATGTATCAATTGTATCATATTGGTAAGTGAGTGAAGTGCATTGAGTAAAAGCAAAAGTTAGCAGGAGCTCTTCACCTGAAAATGTATACAGAAGAGGAAAAAAAATTGTTCGAAAGAGAGCAAAAAAGGTTCATCCCACAACACCACACCATACCACCACCACCATCCACCATCACTTGCCAAAAATAAGTGTCTTGATTTTGATATGCTTTTTGTATTGAAAAGAGAAATACGCTTTCTGCCCATTTTGTAATAAATGCTTGTACTTGACTGCTGCATCCATGTGTATGTGTGAGTGAGAGCGAGATGATGTAAATGATACGATAGACAGCACAAAAACGAAAAGCAATCATGCCACATGGATGCATGCATACATACTATTTCTGGGGTGTGTTGTAGTTTGTACAAGTACAACTTTGTTTTCATATGAATCAACGTGGTATGTAGGTATGTATAATGTGTGTGTGCGTCGTTTCATCCTTGTCATTAGTTACATATTTTGCTTGGAAAGTGCCGACGTTGATATCCCTCCAGTTTGAGTTTTGCTTGAGTAAACAAGAAAAGAGCCTTATTTCCTCTCTCTCTCTCTTTGCCTCGTCTCCTTTCTGTGGGTCTGTCTGCTACGATAAATGTGTGTTTCTCTGTGTGTGTGTGTGTGCTCTCTTTTTCACTATACTAGTGAAACGCTCGTGCATGTGTGCAATGCGACGCGAGAAAAGAGAAGACCTCGAACTAGGCACATGTCTTTCACAGGAGGAGGATGATGATGGCTTTGAAATATTATGCATGCTTGTGTGTTATATGTGTGCCTCTCTCCCTCCCTCCCATGTTTGCATTTGCACGCGCTCATTTCGTATGGATAATGTGTTGCAGCTTAAGCTTAGCTTCTTGAAAAACATTTTCCTTACATCATAAACAAAATACGCTAATATTCTTTCCACTTTTTCATACCATGATATCATATTATGCGCTCTGTGAACTTTTTTTTTTGCACAAGACTTCACTTCACAACTTTAATAAGATACTTGTGGTGAATACAAAGTTAAAAATAAGAACAATTTTTCTGTTTCCAAACACCTATACATAAATTCTCATGTCGTAGTTTGTAGTGGGATAATAAATAATGACTAGGATTACATTTCTGTTGAGCAAAAAGCAACAGAAAAAAACATCCTGCGTTTAAAGAATGACATGTGTGTAAAAAGAATTTCAAAACTTTAGTAATTACATAGTAAAAAAGGAGAGAAAAAGTTTGTACAAATTCACAAGTAATCCAAGCAAATGATTTGCTTTCCAAGTCACTTTCACCATTGACTTCTACTTATGACTTTTGACTTGAGCACTTGCTACACGACAAAAAAAACCTCTTATTTTTTTTTGGAGGAAAATTGGGAGGCGACATGCCAATTTAGGAAACGTCAGCAAACTATTTGAGCGTCTGATGAATGAAAGGAGTGCTTTGACATGACAACAACGTCCTTAATTTTTTGTCTGTGTAATCAAGGAAGAAATCAGATAACGTCAGAAAGTCAGAGATTTATCAACCAAAAAGGCTTTAAGCCTGACTTACGTCATGCATTGATGAATACCATGTAGTTTTGTGTGTACATAGTACAATCAAACTAGGCTATGTGTACTGAAATGACTTCTAACTTGAACTTGATATGTGTGTTGGTTTAGTTTATGCTTACGTAAGTCGAAACTGATGTGTGTAATAGCTTAATCTACATTACCCCAGTGCTGGTTTATAACTTACAAAATAATTCAGTCACCCTTTACTCTCACATGTCTACCAATTTGAATGAAATGATTTCATCTAAATGGTACTTGCTAGTAACATCCCTACTCAACCCACTATACCAACTTTGGACACATTTGCAAAGAAAGTTGCATGTGGTGCATGAGTGAACGTGAGGAGAATAATAAGCCCACATGGTTAGACACAATCTACGTTAATACGTAGTATTAAAACTCCATTTATAGTAGCGTTGTTTTCCTAACTGATTTGCATTTCACTTCCCCATTCGTCCTTCCAACTTTGGTTTGACATTTTCTTACGCAGTCATTTCTGAGTTGTGTTTCCCTTTTAAATATAAATATAGATCACCAATGTTTGTGAAGCTTCCCTCGTAGTAGTATCTAACATGTCAGCGTTATGCTGTAACAAGTAACAAGCATGATGATGGATGTATAAATATATGCAAACTGAACTGGCACACTTTTCTCCTCAATGTTTATTTGTTTCCTTGTAAACATACACAATTTAGACTATATTGGATTTTCTTGGTTTTTTTCTCAATTTTCTGTTGCACTTTCTTTTGCTGTCTCTGTCACTGTCATTTCAAAGTCATTCGAGACCACAATCTAGATTCTTTCTCGAAAAGATGTGCTTTCAAACGTGGTGAAACGATTTGCACTACTTTGCTGGATAGTCCTTGTTTTCTTTATCAACGACGCAGAAAGTAAAGAACAACAGGAAGGAGAATGTCTACTAAGAAATTTTGAAGCTGGAATAGAATCAATGTGCATATTTTTAGTTCCTATCCATCCGTCGCACCACGGGGAATGAGAGAAGGAGACATTCAGTTCCCAACTCGGCGACGAATGGACAAATAAATGGACACAGAGGAAAATAGTTCTCAACATTGAGAACATTCGTATACTTTGGCGAAACATCCATTACATTCCAAAACACCCCAGTGTTTTAAACTTAACTCATTTATAAACATAAACACACATTTTCAAATACATAAGGAAAGAGTGAGTTAACTAAAGTGAAAATCCTTGTTTTCAATCCCTCTAGGATAAATCTCTTTATTGAACCTGTAATACTCTGTAGCTACCTCAAAAGGAAGCAATTGATATACTTAAATTCGGATGAAAAAGAAAAGAAGATCAGCAAAAAACAAGCATAAGACATTGGGAGGATTGTCTGACTGAAGGACGGTATTACCATCAACTTAAATGGACGTAGTAACAAACCGCGTTGATTCTACCTTTATTGGTTTACTAGGCTGCTCCAAATAATCCTACATAATATAACTACGTTGTTTCTCATCCTTGACGACAGTCAATCTCCTTACTACTTAATATAATTTCAAATTTCCCATGAAATTCCCAAGTACTTGTAACTAAGAATTACTTGTGTGTAGGCTGAAAAATAAGAACATTTTCTCCGCCCATAATTACGGTCAGTTTCGTTGCCAGTTCGTGTTAGCCGTTGTTCTGAGCAACGTTGAGTATTTGCGTGGGTATCTCTTCTGTACCTCCCCATCTTCTTTCGTTTTAGTCCACGGAAAAATCCGATTTTTTTTGCATGACAGAATAAGTACATTTAATAAACATACTTTGCTACCACTTCCTCCTCTCCTAATGGCTCCAATCCCGACAGAAGGGAAAAGAACAACGTAAAAAGAAAAGAGATGGCGCAAAAATGAATGCAAACTTAGTTAGTGGAAAGACATACATTATACATGGGAATTCTCGTAAAAATGTTATGGTTTACAGACAAAGAAGCCAGTTTAACGACACGAGTAGAGTAGAGTAAAAAGAGATGCAAAAGGAAAAAAAAACATCAAACTCGTTTCCTTCGCATTTTGTCGTTACCTGATGATGATGAAGTGAAATGCTCATGAATTCAAACATGTCCCTTTTACTTTTCTCCTATTTGCATACTAACACAAAAAAATGATAGTGATGTGATGATGACGATGACTATGACTATATAATAGGAAGTCACTGGTAAGGAGTACCGCTAGCAAATACTAATACAGTTTGAATAGTTAGCATAATAATGGACTAGCATGGAAGTTGAGATGGTGGTAGCGTTTTTCACCTATTTCTCAGCTTCACATCCATATCCTTCTTTTGCAGTCAACCCATAAACCAGAGTATACCGGTTCCTCATTTTTTTCTCAATGTACTTCTCTAAATCATATTTACGCTCCAGAGGATCTTCAGGGATTCTTTTTTTTTTCGTCAGTAAATTCAACCTTTGCATGTTATACATATGTACAAACATGAAAATTCTTGATAAAGCACATCCTTTCGTGACTACGACTGTGAAATATGCCTATGAAATAGAGTGAAAAAAAGGTTTTTCCTTCTTAATGGAGCTGAAGATGACGCGTGCATCCACGCTGATAGGCAGTACATTAAGGTAGAGGCAAAAAGATTCAAGAATAAATTGTATTAAAGAAC
Source organism: Orchesella villosa (assembly GCA_036850725.1). Lineage (NCBI taxonomy): Eukaryota > Metazoa > Arthropoda > Collembola > Entomobryomorpha > Orchesellidae > Orchesella > Orchesella villosa. The sequence continues at coordinate 102,000 of JAANSM010000013.1, read as the reverse complement.
ATTTTCACCAGGTTTTGAGCAACGAATATATAGTAGCGGAATGGTGGTGATGTGATGATGATGACGACGACGTAACAGAGAAATGAAGAGTATGATGATGAAGCCTTAAGATTACAAGCTTATGTGATATTATGTTTATGAAAAAATGAGTAGCAAAAAGTACACTCGTGAGGATAAAGCCATTGTAATTTCGCAAAGAGCGTAATGATAATGTAGCCTGAAGTTACTGAAAATTGAGTTAAAGGGAAAGAGAATCTTTATTATGCACAACATCTGATGATGATTATGATGATGACGAGCTAGATTTCATTGGCCTTGCTTTTGTTACTAGACGGAGAGAGGTTGAAAGGGTGGCTTAGATGAACATTTTGAAACAAAAGTGTATGGTTGCACATAAATCCAAAGGGAGTTGTCGTAATGAAAACCATAAAGTCTAAATGATATGAAGAATTTTGTGATGATGATGTTAGCCAAGGAAATGACCCTATTTTATTTTTATATTAGCTCATGTTTCAAGCATGATAGTTGGGAATCACATGTTACTCACATGATACAAATTAAATTATCCATGTATATGCTTAGGTAGTAAGTAGGCAAGTCATAAGTAATCGCAAAGTTCTGTTATATAATGATATATTTGCTTACTATTTACTAACAAGACAAAATTTTTATTGCAGTGATCATAATCACTATCAGTTTGAGCACAAAAATTAAACACAAAAAATATGTATGATAAATTGCTAATGATGCAGATTAAGATGTTTGGTAGGACGTAAGACTACGCACGTTGTAAGACCGGTTTAAGATTTAAGGTTTAAGAAATTCATGTCAAGTGCTCCTAGCTTTAGAGACCGAGATTTTCGAGAAAATTGCTTATGAAGTGGTTATGGGTGTCTCTATCATCTGTCTCGTATTTTTTATTCGTGTTATACTAAACAACTCAGGTAAGTCAAATAAAAGGGACTAAATGGAGTGTTAAAATATGCTCGATTTTCATTAAAAAGAGAAAGGACAGCATATATGTGATATGGGCGACGGAACAGAAGTATTGGCATCCTAAAGAATACAAAGCAAGGCCGTTAGCAAAAGACGTATTTTTTTACAGCGAGCCAAATCCCTCATATCATGATAAAACTTATAAATAATTACTTATAATATATATGTATCCCTCCAACATTTTATTAATCACGCGTGATTTTCTCTGGCATATTTTCATAACTAGTCATGCGTATGCATTGAAATCACATTGTTACATGCTTCTCTCAAAAATAGAGATGTTCTCTTACAGCCCAACTTGTTCAGTTGAAGTTGAGAGACAACAGCACGGCAGAAAATGATTAAAAGCGGGCTTCTCTATTTGTATGGTTAGCCACGATAAGCACAGCAGACGGAAGTTTCCTCTTTCTTTCCTTGCACGATTACAATAATTCTCGGCATCATGCCAATTTTAATAGGTTTTATAGCAGGAAAAATCCTCCCCTCCATCTGCGTCACCATTATATAATATACTGGCACTCCTCGGCCCTTTTACAAAGAGTATCATGATGGAGGTTATGCATCAAGAGCTGTTTCAAACGAGCGGCCTTCATGTCCTTCCACAATGCCTCTTCCGATGACCTTTCCCGAGTTGAGATATAAAGGGAAATGGGAACGGGGAGATAAAAACAATTTAATATGCGGTCATCGTCATCATCTCTTCATGAGTGTGGAAGCTTCCCTAATTTCCTAATAATTCTTTTCCAATTCCTTCGAAAATTTGACTACGAGCAGAGAGAGAGAGAGCAGCTATAGAATAATTGCATATTTTGAATGTAGCTGCATGCATGTAATTTACGTTATCAGCCATCACCATAGACAATTTCTGAATGGCTTCTCTGAAGGAGGATGATTTGACCCTTAACCTATTTTATAACAACCGAATTTTTTGGCACAGAAGACGCATCATCGCTGGCATCCTATACTACATGTTTCCTCCTTCTCAACTAACTAGTAACTAATGTATTCATGATCAGATTCCACTCGCAAACGTGACAAAGGAAACTACAAAAGGCTATCTATGTAAAGCAGCTCTTTCTCTCTTTCTCTCGCTCGTCCTTTTATTCCAGATATAATATACCTTTCATTGAAGCTGCTGCCATCCATCCCAGAAACTGAAGAGAAGAAATTGTGTATTTAAAGGTTGCATCTGAAGTGGAGAAAGTGAAACTGGGAATGGAGGAGGATAGAATTGGATGGAAAATTCGGATAGGTAAGTAAGTATAGATGTATAGCAAGTCTGGTGATAGTGGATTGAATGGATCGATCAACTTGATACAAGATTAGACACAAGTATTATATAATACTTATATGGTGCTAGTGGCTCTGATAATGTAGCTGCGAAAAGGGGAGAAAGAGAATGAGAATCATCATGATCATCATCACCATCTTTTCAATAGTGCAGTTGTTCACAGCATCCACCATTATTCGAGGCTTCAACAAGAAACAGAATTTTTGGAATTGCATAGTCATGCATTGCCTTACTACTTTCAACTATGTGGCATGGCATGATAGATAAAACTTAGAGAGCATCATGTTATATCATGTTACATTTACAAGTCATTCAACAGTCACAAACTATGTGTTTTTCTCTCTCTAGCATTCACATTCCATTCTACACGGTGTAAAGTGTGAACAGTTGGGAGAAGTAAACTGAAATTTTTTTTATTCGGCTCCGTTTTCGTGATGTGATTGCAAAAACACTAAGCGTGCCTATCTATGAGCGAAAGCTTCCTTTAATGATGTCGATTGTCGATCCCTGTTATGGGAATGTGAACCAAACTGCTGGTACGATTGGGATCTCTATTTTTTCCAACGTGTTCTCCATTCTTTCGTATGGAATGAGTAGGAACAATGAGAATGGTATTGTCAATCCTCTCATCGGCAAGATCATTTGTTCCTCTAGTGCAAACGTAACTGATCTGTTTAATGATTATTACCTTTTATTTCAGGCTGTTTCCGTCCTTCTATGTTTCCTCTTGACAAATGGAAGTTTTCATATTATGTATGCATATATTTTAATGTGCGCATGTTACAAATCAAAGACAAATTGTTTTATATTATGCACAGCCTGTTGGAAAACACTTTATTCTTATGCTAGAAATGATTACGCCAAAATTCTAGGGAAATTGATAGATGACTTGCTACGTATTTTCTTGCTCACGTTGTTTCGTAGATAATATATATATATATATGTATATATACATGACAAATTAAAACGCTCATTATTTCCACATACTTGCTCTCCTGCTTTTAAACGAAAAGCGTAGCAGGGAGATGGAACTTGAAGCAAGGAATAAAATTTCCTTTAATTTTTAAACTAACACAAAGTCTAAAAATATGGGCTGTTGTGTATCCTAACGAAACACAATTCTTTCCTCTTGTTAGTTATTTTTGAGTGTCTCCAAACTTTCTAGAAAGTTTTGAGATAAGGGGTGATTGAAGAAAGAGTGCAATCAAGAAACGGCTTAGGTTGTAATATTAAGTCTTGTGGTAAAATTTGCTTTTCCACTCTTTCAAGTGTATTTGCTAACTGATTTCTGCCGTCTTGATTTCATTTTTACATCTTTCACAAGCCCATATAACTTCCAAGAGCAGCCGTTTCAATCCATTTGGTCTATCTTCAAATGCTTCCATATGTATATAGGAACCTACCTCTACCTTTGTGTTTGCTTCTCTAAGAATCTCCACGAATAAAACCAATCTAGTTTGCCAAAATAAATCGTTCCTTTGAATTCCATTTCAATTCTCCCCGAGATGAAATGAAGATTTTACGAACCCGTCATCTCTGTCGTTTCTACCTACATTCATATAAGGAACAAGATGCCTGCATAAATCTCCAATCAATTATGGTTGCTGCAAGCCTTTGATATTTCCATAGACAAAAATGACATATTGGAACACAACGAGTTGAAGAATTCTTTTTTAGTCTTCTCTAAAACATCCATGAATTACATTACGACTCGATGACACATCTCTTTGTGAGAAGGACGAGAAAGAACTTGGAAAGTAATACATTAGGAAAGCGTGGACAGGTACACATTCGTGGAAATGATGGGAAAAGTGGAGGCTTGAAGGGAGGAATCATGGAATCAAAGCCACTATCATACCAACTTGCCTAAGGAAACGAGGAAGAAATGTAAGGTTAGAAAGTCTAAGGAGCATTAATCAATCTTTTCAAGTACTTCACTCACAATTTTTTTCCTCTCCGTCTCCTGCACTCCTCAGTTTCCTCTCATTTTATCCTATATCGCATCCCATCACATAACATCACATCACCCACAAATTTGTTGACAGCTGCGACCAGTGTAAGGAAAATATTAGGGAGATGTAAAGGTACCAGTACATAAAAGGACGACATTGGTAAAACTCAATTTTTTTCAGGCAGGGCAACGACTTGTGTTATTGCAGTATATTAACTTATAGAGAGAAATAAGCGTTTTCTATGTATTCTTTTGAAATAAAATTTTCATGTACGTCAGGATGTTTCAGAAGCGTAAAGCTTTCTGCTTATCTTATTTGTACTGACGAACTAACCAACAAGAAGACAATATAAAATATCTACTGTAATGGTATTAATTTTAAAAGTATAAAAATAAGTTATAGTACACTAAAGTTGTGCAAAAGTTAGATTTCTCGAAAACATGATAAATATTCTACGCACCAATTTCGTACTCAGAGTATGTAAATTTATGATCAATTAGCGCATATTTATATTAAATATATATTTAGCCATACCAACTCTATGTAATTGCAATTTTCCAGGGCCGTTTCAAACTACTAGACTTCATCATGGTAAGCACTTCATCCATACAATTTTCAATACGTTATTTCATAGTCGATTACAATTTTCCTAAATCTTGGACCGTTTTCTGGATACTGTGCCTCAACATTTTATGTAGAGCAACTATTGCTCGCACAATCGCATTTTGTTCTTTGTTTAGTTCATAATATAACTTATTTGTACTGAAAAACAAATTCAGACCAAGGTACATCTACCGTAGTGGTATTAATTTTAAAAGTATAAAAATAAGTCAGAGTACACCAAAGTTGTGCAAAAACAGAAAAAAGTGCAAAAATCAGTTAGATTTCTCGAAAACATAATAAACATTCTACGCAGCAATTTCGTGCTCAGAGTATGTAAATCCGTGAAAAATTTGCGTATCATGTAAAAGAGCATTAAAAATAAAATTAGGTTCGTAGTCACAACATGTTTTGTAATAACAAGTTAATTCATGTTGGCATAATAATATGATACTCAGCAGAAAATACAGCCCTACTCATATAAAAATAAGAAACACCACATGTGAATCTTACCACTGGAAAAATATTTTCTTTTAAATTTTAAGGACTTTTTTTAATTTTCGTAGTATAAACAAGACTGAAATTTATAAACATGTGAAAAATACTTTACAAAATGTCATCTAATTTAATAGTACCTCCTCTTGTATGCAATATACATTAGTAACACAATTGACAACACAACTCGATAAGTTTTTATACATTATGGTAGTACTTCTTCATTAATCAGTTCCTTTACTTTCATAATATTCCTAAGCCATGAGCAAGTCTTAAATAATCGTATAGTTAAAAGTATGTGGTTACAAATCAGTGACTTTATATAATTTCGTTGTTACAAGCTTCCATGAATGTATCAATCTATCTATAAAAAAAGGGTGATAGATACCATTGTATAACTTTTGAGAGCGTCAAAGTAAAAATAAATGTCTTTACAAAGCTAACCCGGCCTATACACACTCCAAGATTCCTCATATTTCCTGTATAAAAGCTTGTATATTCTCATTTACATTATGTGTACATGTCCATTTTACAGTGGCCGATTAAATGTATGGCAATGTCAATGTCTACCTTACACTCAACATAAACCTTCGAGGAATATGAACAATTAATAGGAAGGGAAAGTAAAATCTCATTTTCATTGTGAGAGGAAAAGTGCTACGTAAGTGGTGATGGTGAAGAATCAAGAGTAGTCAAACAAAATGGAGCGGGTAGCAAAAAGATATCCATTATTATTCTTTGGGAGCAGCATCATCAGCAGGAAGAGGGGGGAATGGCAAACAGTCTTTGTGAAAGAAAAGGAGCATTTCATCAGGACAGAGAGAGAGAGAGTTTAATTCAGCGTGAATAAAGTTAGAGAAAATGATGCTCTAATGATGACGAGAGATAAACAACTAGAGAGCAAAGCTACAACTTGCACTTCCTGATTTCCCAAACTTATTTCCTCATATACTTATGTGCATTTATGAAACTCTCCATTGTGTCGGCTAGAATTCCTGTATTAGTCCAACAACTCAGTTGAAAACTTGTACAAATCCTTGACACTCGTAATCGCAGCCTATCCAATTTCGTCGTCATCATTCGTATTATATATAAATATATATTTAGGTATTATAAGTCCGCTGAATCAGAATCATTTTTCGGAACACGAAATCAGCTCTTTAAAACAGCCCCTGCGCAAAACATTATGAACAAACACTCATCAGGGAAACAAGTATGGAAATTAGTGGAGTGGAAACTACAACTGGGGCCAGGATGAATTCTCTGAGGAGATTATATCTACAGCATTTGTGTAATAATACTGCGTTGAATTGAGATTTTCGCAGGGATGGATGTGTAGTGAAGGTATATAACCAGCGGAACTAAAAACAGGAGCTTTTTGAGCCATTTCTAAAGCATAAAAAGAGATCCGGTTGATGTACACCTTCCATATCAAACAAAGAAAAATGAGATGAGGCACAAAGGAATAGGTATCTAAGAGCTCCGCTAATAAGTCACTTTCACTGTGCTCCTGTTCCATGATGAAAGATGAAATATTGTGATGATCCTTTTCTATTAGTTGTGCGAATTTTCAGCCGGAGGTCATTACACATCTTCTTTCCTCCATCCAAAATTACACACAGCAAGATAATAATATGAATGAGGAAGTGAAGCATTCTCATAAAATATTTTTCCTTGTAGTTTCCCTACCTTCCTTTTTCATGAAGCCCATTTTGCGGGGCGAAGGCAAGCTCCCTAATATTAACAAAGAGGAGGATTTTCAAGAAACCGCAATTTTCTCTCCTGGTAAGAATGGTTAATTACAATGAAAATTTATGTGCTATTTAATAAGCGAATATGGGGCTTTGTGATCTACTATTCAACCGAGTATTTCATTGCATATTATTAAAATTCTGTTAACTCAACTATAAAAATAGTGTGTGTTATGTTTGCTTACTTATACTACACTTTAAAATGAGTACGAAATGAGGAAATTATTCATCGATTTTAGAATTTAGAGAGTAGATAAGCACGTGACGAGGGAGTGAAAAATAGTTATGTCATACCTATATGACGTCAATAGCCTCATTTCAATTTTCATTTGAAATTGCTAATATTACTTAAAAGATTGAGGTCATCCAGTCCTGTTATTACTCATACTCCGAAAGCTACCAAAGTAAAGTCAAATAAGGTATAAGGTTAATACCTCTATCTGTAACGGATGCCGTTGTATTTACGTGTAAGTACGCCTTCGTTCGCTATATTCCCATTTTCGGTTTTTCATCACGGTACACTCCCGATAATAAACAAATATTGACAGGGATGACGATGATACTCCAAAATCCTGTTGCTGCATAGAAAATACTCGAAGAATCATAATAAACCGCAAAACTAGAGCAGAGATAGGTTCAGCCCGGGAAACTCCAATTCCAAGTATCATCATTCATACAGAAAAACGTATTATTTATTTGTTAGAAATACAAATACTAAATAATCCGTCAGAAATTCTAGTGTGGTTTGTGCTACGCATAAAATTTACTCAAACCAGTCCAAACATATTATTGCCACGAGAAGAATTTTGTGTCCGTCAGGAAGGGAGAAGACGAACAATTGATAACAAGAGTGAAATCAGGTAAGGGTAAAAGTCATGTTCATAATATTTCCCAAGGAATTCTCTATCTGATCATCAGCAACTATCATCTTCATACATCATAAGTAAGTTGAGAACAGAGAAATAATAAAATGACGATGGAATACATAATCTATATATATATCGCGTCATAAAGAAGAGCTCAAGGCTTCCTCACACAGAAGCTCATCAGAGCACACATTCTTCTTCCCAACGGATGAGACGAGACGGCAGCCACTGCAACTTAACTGCTACACAGTGATTTCCCTTCTTTGCGTAAAAAGATGATGCTCCGTGTGCGTGCGTGACGATGATAATGGCCGTTATATAAGTTATAAAAAGCAAGTAAGACATAAGTATATGAAATAATGTATCCCATAGTCTCACCATTTTGAAGATCTTAGGTCGAGAAGCGTTTTTCTTGTGCATTTCAGAAATTCCTTCTTTCTTTCCTGAACACAGAAATGCAATGTGAGGAGCATCACATCGTAGCAAACACGAAAAGTAGGAAGGGACAAACACGCAGACACGAGAGAGCTAAGCTAGTAACTTGTGTGTTTGAATAAAAGAGAAAGCATGTGCATGAGAAAAAAGTGAGGCCACAAACTGTCCCAATTTTCTCTTCGTTCGTTTTTCACTCAGGCCTAGATAGAGGAGTAGCGCAAGCAAGAGGAAGATAGGGGGAAAACAGAGAAAGGATATATTTATAACGTAAAAATGTATATATATGATTGTATAACAACGCAAGGAACTATAAGTATGCACTTCCTTGCCAAGAATAAGAAGTGGTAGTAGTAGTAGTAACATCAGTAAAAAACGAAAGCACTCCACTCTTCTAGTAGCAAGTGGGATTGACGTCAGCTTTCTAGATTAGCATTATCATCGTATCACGTAATATCATTGCATTGTACTACTTCGTTCTCTTCTCTGTATGCATTTGTATTAGAAGAAGAACTATAAGTATAACTTCGACTCTTTATGCTATCTCTTTCTCTCTCTCACTCTTCTTTATTTCCCTTTTGCTCTTGTCTCGTTCTATCGTTCCACACGAAACTTTTTTTTCCCTGACTAGAATCCTATGATGATGATGGTGATGTGCTTCACAGAAGAAAAAAATGTAGTCTGTTCAATCCCATTGTTTCTTCGTAATTGTAATAGGAACATGTGGGCTTTGAAATAGTTTTGAGTTTCAGTCCTTCCTCAATCTTATGGGGGAAATGTTGATGAATTTCAACGAGGGGAATACTTAGCAGTGTAAAAGGACCACGCTGGTTTTTATCCAGTTTTGTAGTTTTTCGCTTTCATTATTCTCATCAAAAAGTGAACAAGGACAAGGGGATACCACGAGAGTAACAACGGTATTGTATGTACGACTGAGCTTGAATACGAATTGTTGAAGAATTATTTCAGTTTTTACACTTGTCCCAAAGTATTCAGTGAACATATTCAGAGATGCATTGCCACAGAAAATAATTAGCTTGGAAACCAACTAGCCACCAGTATAATATATTGTGTAATTTCTTGCATCACTAGCTAGAACTAATGATTTCGGGTGCTGACAAATTTAATACGTGTGTATTGCATGGACGAACAACTAACGAAATACTAATATGGAATTAAATAGTTACCATGTACATTTAATACTATACTACCAATAGTTTTGAGCATTCATGATGATCATCATCAATGTTAGGATGGTTGTAATTTGTAATAGAATACTTCTGTATCATTCCATTAAATGAGGTTATGTGAAGTACCTCTTAGAAATTATCTATTTACAGATCCTTTAAAATTCATTTGTTGTGTGTAATTCGAAAATCAAACTATACAACTATACAAGCCACAAGCAGCCAGCCATGTTCCACACGTATTCTTGTGAAATTCGAAACAAACTCTAATGTAACCATATGCTTGAACAATTCCTCTTTGTACACAGAGTTCCAAATATCCAAATATTTTTGGGTCCCTAGAGGTGCTTCCCCGGTCAGCTATTTTACTTACTGGATATCAAAGTTGAAATACTCTTCCGCCTTTGTCACTCTTATCTATTGAACCAGCAATAAAGTAGTAAGACTAGGGAATAAAACATAAAACTCAGTGAATCTTGTTTCCAAACTGGCTCACTTTCCAAATAAATGAATAATGTTTTCAAGTGTAAAGAATTCCCTGTGTCGAGTATAGTTTGAGCTTTACTCGATATTGTTTTCATCTGAAGCACTAGGGATGAACTTGTTCTCATATTATTTCCTGCTCTTATGTATTTATATGGATGCAGTTCATGGCTCGCGGCTCTTTTACTCTCTCTTGTTCTCCCTTCCAGAAACACTTTGACGGTTAGTAAATTGCAATGTTTTCGCCCATCCAAAAACTTGTTTGAGACCACATTGCAGAATGCAGGGAAGTTAGGAGTTTACATGGACGTTTGTCATTCAATGCTGTAAAATTTATTTTTCGTCGACTTGTGTTTACGTCAAAAGACCAAGTGGGGAACATTGAACAAAGTCTACAGACATATGAATCCAATGCACCGAAGCACAAAATGTAAACGGAGAAATTATACTTTTATGCATTTAGACTTATTTAGTCGCTCCATCTCTAGCCTTCGGTTTGTGATCAAAATGGCATTTCATTACTTACAAACCGTTGTACCTTGTCGTTTCCTTTTGCTTTCAACTACTTTTCTCCCTTTCCTTCGAAGAAGTAAACATGAGAAAATAAGAGAGAGAGAGAGAGAGAGAAAGGGAATTGGCGTCTTATCATTCAACCGGATCGCAATAAATGGAAACAGCACACTTTCCTTCTTTCTTCTCCCGAGTCGAGAATTGCAAATGGTATATCGTTAAAATCCGAAAAAAAATCAAGACCTGGAGCTGTGGTGCTAGAATCGTAATACAATGAGTCTTTCCTTTTCTTTCAATTCTCCGTAAGGACACACTTCCTTCCATTATGGTTGCCACTCATACCTCTCTCCCCAACCATCCAATAAACCCTGAAGGTAAAGGCGTACATATCTATAACGATATTTTCTAAAACCAGCTTCAATCTAGCTAAAAGTATTTACTACCATTAAGTTGAATAAATTGTTTTGAGCATTTCAACTTGGAACATTTAAACAGTGTTTACATTTTGGAATGCTGACACGAAAAAAGAAAAAAAGGTAACAATAAAACTGTGAATATATTTGAGTGAATTCCTTTTTGGAAACTTTCAAAAGAAACATGATTTTATGCTTTTATTTGAAGCCCTATCTTGATTCTAGGTAGTATGTGTATAAGCCGTTCAGAGCATTGTAAAAGTATCCACGTTTTGTTCATCCTTTCTCTCTCGGGTTTTCTTTCACTTTGCCATCAGGTTTCCACCTTATTTCTAGACTTATACGTTGGTAATGTATACATAGGTGAATGGATCCGTTTGTCTAGGCTAGACAGAGTATTTTCGTCAAAATGAAGGGTGAAGGTATCACTCACAATCTGAAATGAAAAGGATCAGCATGTCTTCGTATCAATTTTATGCGGGTGTGAAACGCAATCCATTTTCCTTTTGACATCTGAAACCAGCTCCCTTTTAAATTCGCAGCGGTATACACATATTACAGAAGTGAAATTTTTGGGATTCCATTCACCCTTCCATTAGTATCCTCCAAATACATTGAAATATACAGTAGTCATGACGAAATTATAGGTCAAAATTTTATATTTCTCCGCTACAAAAATGAAAGATACTCGGACGTAGTATCTCGTATTTGCAATTAGCCCTTTGTTACCTTTAAATGTGAGTTTATTACTCAAAATAACTTTTGGTATTTGCCATCTGTTTTATTAAACTTAACCCAAATGCGCATAGGGAGATGGAGAAGATGGTACTGACGAAATAAAAAAAACTCTAACAGATGACAACAACGACTGAACGTCCACGCAATAAAAAAAACTAGAGATAAATACAAGGCAACGGCAGTCAACAGTGCTACTAAAAATCTTCCAAATGACACATATGGTTGGCTTAGCAATCATTTACAACTTCTATTGGTTTGACAGAGGGGGATTTCGTGATGTTTTTGAAAGAGTTGGCGATAAGAACTTTCGTTTTATTTTCCTTTATTTTATTATTGCTACTAAATACGTACCTAGTGGCACTAACATACTCCTTGCTGCTTCCTGAGTGAAACGGAGTCATCAAAAGGAGTTTTAGTAGAGAAAGTATTAAAAGCCGTTAATACCATCCATTTCCCTCGCGTTGAGGAAGAGAAAAGGGAGCGTCATTAGAATGATGAGTTATGAAACGGAACATAAAATTCTCAGAAATAAAAAGTCAGTGGGTGAGTAAAAAAGAACCTGGGTTGGCTGAGATTAAACCTGTAAATAGCAGCTTAGATTATGTGAGCGATAAAGGAGGAGAATGCGTGCCGTTTTGGATTCTTTATAGTTATTTCCTGAGAAAAAAACATAATAATAAATTACATTCCTCAAATATCTTCATATTTTCGGAGTAAACGGGATCAAATACTACGGAACGTCAGTAAAATGGGGACTCGGCCGAGAACTTGATTGGATTAGTGGTACAACGTGAAATGAAATAAAATAGGTAATGGAATGTAATAAAAAATTTCGTCATTGGTCAAAGTGACATGAAAATCAAGGAACTGAAATGCAGCCCCAATATTAACTTCGTATCACAAAAGATTTTTTTCTCGATTTGAACAAATCCGATTATTTCCAGGTTGTGATTTGCTGACACAATATTAGTCGCCAACCTCCGCCATTAGCGCCGTTTGGTTTTGATGAAATGATTAAAACTAAAACGCATTCATGTGCGCAAGAATAATGTCTGTAAGGCTGAATATTGGGTTATGACAACCTGTGGCTATAGTTTGAACATTAGTGATGTTGGATGTAATAACTCCATTCAAATGAAGATTTAATGAATATCTTCATGTTCATTTGAAGGGTTTGATTTTATTAAATTGTTCGCAGCCATTACAACGGTTATGGATAGCAATATGGAGGAAGCGACACCATTATAAAATGTATTAATGATTACGACAAAATCGTTAAGATTGACTTTCGTTTCTTCCATTAAATTTTGCTTGTGAAAACTCATTATATTTTAACATCACGATAATCAAACCGTTATCATCACGTTAATCCCATTAACAGAATTTTACAACGGGTTGAAAGAATATCTGTTTAGCCACAAAAGCCACAAAATCGGGGTAAAAGCAATTTGATAAAATGCCATAAGGTGCACGTGTATGACCAATCTATTGTGTAAAGACATAAATAAACGTCATCCTCTAGAACTTTTGTCCATCAATTTTATGAGAAACTATAAAGATGCTGATGTCAGCAGCATAAAACGAAGGTTATTTTGAAGGTTACAAAAGTCGTGGATCCAATTATGGTGAAACCACACACCAAGAAACCAATTAAATACGTAATTTATTTCATTTTGAGCATCATTTTATGCGTAGAACAAGGGCGCCAAGAGCTGAATTACTTACATTTCAATACGTCATTTGATACCTTCAAAGGGCAACCCAAATAGATGGGATGTGTATTGTAAAAGCTGTTTGAATTTTCAAAAACTTACGCGCTAGCGGAATGAATATTGGATATGTGTTTGTAAAAATAAAAGCACTAAAGGAAAACATGAATCATTCAATTTTCCATTGACACAAAAATGTCGCTCTCAAGACCGCATCATGCGGCTCCGGTTGTTTCACTGAACATCAAACAAAGAAAACTGGTGCTGACGGTGATGCCGTACCATATTTACATTGCATCAAATTGAGGTTGAGCGAGTTTCATATACATTTTCATCTAGAGCAAAGACAAAGCACAACTACAAAAGAGAAGAGTTTCGGGTGAAAGCCGCTGTGTATGCAGTGCACATAAATATTACGAGTAATGTGTATGTGTGTGTGCTACCTCCATACTACATTCCATTTACATGTCACGTAACAAGATATGGAAGGGCTCCTATGAGCTAACGTATCTTTCTCTCGCTCACTCACGACGTTTAGTGCTGTATATATACATACATTCACGCCTTTTTTAACTTTTTTTGCTTTCCTGTATGATAACATAAAAAAACTTTTTCAACCCGACAGACAAACGAGACAAAGGAGAGTGCTATGTTAGCGAACTCAAAAAATATGTATTTACAGTTATGAACAAGAAGGTATCCCGATACTCCGGTTCTTCTTAGCAAACACGTAGATTGTAAAAAGGGACAGGACAGCGGTACTAGAAGTCGCAGCGTTATCAAGAGTAAGCACACACTTTGAATGGGAAGGAAGGAGGATGTAGGAAGCGCATAAAAATATTATATAGAAACGGTAGCTTTCTTATAAATGTCGGGACGCGAGTTATACAGCACCACCCGGTTCCTGTGTTCTATTTAGCTAAAACTTCATTTTCAACAAGGAGTTTTTAGTGGCAGCCATGGTGTGGCGGTGGCTATGCTCTGATGCCATATAGTTCATGCAGTGTTGCACCCAATAACCTTTGAAAAAAAAATTCATGCCTTCGGGGAACTGTAAAATTGAATCGAACGAAAATAAAATAAAATTATATGTTCGTCGGTAGACGGGCGTAAAACTGATCATATTGCATTTTTCTTTGTTCCATCTTATGAGTGGTGTACAATTCACACATATATTTTTCGTAGACTATATGTTCATATCGTTCCGAATATCGCTATACTTTGTCATTCCTTTTAAAACAGTATTTGATGTAAAGAAGAAAATTAAATTCGCCAAAGTTGCCATAAATGTGAATGAATACCCATAAAATTTTGTCCACTATGCACTACTGCGTAAAAGTGCAATATACTCAGACAGTGCAAAATACTTTGGCCTCAAGTTAATGCCATGAATGTACCTTTATTTCCTGTCTACGAATAAGATAGGAATCAGTCCAGTTTTCGATTTCCTTCATCATTCATGGTAAGGTGTTCACTTATGAAACTACGTATTCTATGTTTCCTACACGAAATATTGTTACTGCTGAATCAGACAATAAAACTGAGTTGAGAAAGCTTCCAAACATAAATATTATTGTGTTTAATTGAAGACTAACGTTGCGCCTCTAACTCTTTGAATGGAGTACTGCTGCAAATAGTGCAAATCGAAAATATTTGGACAGTTAGTGAATGAGAAATGTCTGGAGCGAACGTAGTAATAGAGCCTCAACTGCCATTGGCTATTGCTAAACTTGACTTTCTAATTCCACATGAAAGCATTCCCAACATTTGTTTATTTATCCTGGCTCTTGAGTAGTAACTCATTGGGAATTGTCCAGACTTTGCGCAAACAATTGCCGACAGAAGCCAGAGTACTTAGGATTGATACGCAGTACGCAATAAAGACGAAGGTATACACATTCCATTCCATGGCTACTTCACCTAATGTACCTTATGCACGATAAAAAATATGATGATAAATGAAGTCATCCAATGTCACGAGGAAACGAAACTAAGTAACAGCTGCATGGAATTGGCAGAAAACGCTATATTCCGGAATGAGCATTCAATTTATGTATATAAAAATAGGTACATGATTTTACAAACAGGAACACATATTGGCAACATTAGCTGCAATGTGATGTGTAAAGAACGTTACACAGTGTTACTGAGCATTCAGGAAAGGAAATAGAGTAAAACTGATAAACAAATTGAAGAAGCAAGGCCAACTCCGTCGCCAAAGCCTTCAACTAGGCAACTGCATTACTGACTCTGATACTATTGAGCTACGTATATGTTCAAGCTAGTTAGTAAACAGTAGACCTCGCGTAGTTCCACTAAACAAACAGAATGCTTTTCTCAAAAAAACCTCAAGTGAAAAGTGAAACTTTACAGACTCTTGTCTCCTCATGAATACATGTAATGACGAGTACTGACAACTTGTTTCCATTTGCTAGGTCATCTTTATCACTAAATAGGTAAGCCCGACATGAATTCACGGTTTCTTTGACGTCCTTTAAAGTACTTGGGGAAAAGGGAAAGTTGACTATTTTGCTGACGTTTGCTCAATGTTTTTTCATTGAGATCAATGTCGAATTACGCTCATATCAATTAGAATGTTTTTGCTGGATTGGATAGGGCAATGCTCTAATCATGAAAACAAGGTTATCCACCATTGAATCATAATAGTATTTATTTTCTATTCAAAGTCTCCTTATATTTACGACCATATAAGTATATACATCATACATGAGTACATTTGATGTTGATGATCATATGAGTTGCACACACGTCTTTTATTAAAATGTTGTATGTTGTCTTTTCCATTAAGGAGGCTGAAGTGAAGTTAATTTCCTCTTAAAACATAGTACGTGCTAAACTAACGATGAGTGAATGAGTCTCCATATCATGCCACCATCTGTACAGCCAATTATTTCTTTGGAGAGCTGACACTCACGTTGAGAGTTGAGAGAGAGGAAGCTTGAAGACGGCTATACAATAAATAATGAGTTGGTGTTTATGCATGATGTGTCATGTCATTGTTAGCCATTGTGTTCATTACAGACATGTATAATGGGCACTCCTTTCCGCTCTGCTTTCTCCTCCACTTTTTGGCACTGTGCAGAGCGTAGCAAACAACATGTCATCATTTTCCAAAGGAACAACAAAGAAGAGAAAAAGGAGTAAATCAGAATCGAGTTGATAGCGAATAGTTATTTGCATAACAGCCAAAAGAATGTATGTCTCATGTATTTGTGAGATGTTGGGAAACTGAGATTTTTGTGAACATTGACGACATCAATTTACCACGCTATTTTATATTGCGCCTTACATAATAATGACAATGTAAAAAAAGGAGATGAAAATGAAACTGAGCTGGTATTGATTACAATCTTCTTAAGGCGCATTTTGCATTCATATTTACCAACATCTCTAAATAACGAATAAAGTTCTTATACACATTTGTAGCTAAAAACATAATTTAATTTAGCATAATCATTACCATTATGAATGAAAAGTTAGTCGTTTGGTTAAGCAACCACCTACGCACTCACGATCACGATGCGTTTTTATAGATATTCTAGCTTTCATCTTCCACATACACTTTTTTACGCGTATATAACATATTCTCTTCTTCTCCTTGGCTGGTTGCCACACACAAATTCAAAAGAATGAAATAATTCAAAACTATCAAGACCAGAAATCACAACCAACAGCATGCCATCATCATGCATCCCCACATCCATGTGTGCTCTACATTCTCTGTCATTAGTCCTTATGACATTACAGATAGCGTGATCCTTACAGAATAAAATCTGTAAACATTTTCACAACGTAAAAAAATCGAGAATTTGGGTACACATTCCAAACCTTTGAGTCTCATCAAAATTACTCATATATGTTTTGAGGTTGCTCATGTTCCCTGACATTGGCACACAATAAAAACAGGAATTGCATTGATACTGTCGTAAATTGTTTGAAAATTTGAGCAAAACTTTGTCATAATGCCTCAACACTCAATATATAACCACAGTTAGTGTTTGCTTTTGCCCATCAAGTAAAATCCGAGTCTCATGTAACTTTTCTTGAGAGTGGGCTACCGTTTTATGTTATACACTTATTCATAATAAATATAAACTACAACGTATATAGTTGATACACATCACAACTTTCTGAAATAATTGTCATAAACGTGACGTGTGACTACATAGCATGTGATGTATGAAACATAGAAAGGGAGAAAGAGAGAGAGAGAGAGATAGATAACCCGTCTCATTTGGTTAAAATATTTAAGACGCGGAGTATGGAAATTTATTGATATTACTTTCATACTTTACTTCATTGCTTGCTTGAAACTACACACCACACGTTTACGTCTGAATATATAACATTCTCGTGAGCATCACCAGCTTGTATGCAGAATACATCAGAACAAACATATAATGTAGTTTACATAGTATGGGGAAATGGGAATATATGTTGCAAATTTGATGATTCCACGATGCTCATGATGATTATGCTCATGCTCAACAAGTCACACAAAATATGGAAATGCAATTACTTTATTTTTGAACGTGTACCCATAAATATGATGGAAAACGTTTTTCAGACATTTTGAAACACTTTAAAATGCATTTTCAAATAGTAAACTAGTCAAATATGACTTCTTCGTTGGAAACCACACTTTTCTTTCCTTTGAGCAGAATACTAAACTTCAAGTATATGAGAGTGAATGCACGACAAAATATGAAACTTCATATACCATAACTCAGCAAAACTATCAAAGGCCAAGTTGGGTAGATGAGTATTGTAGGTTTGAAGATAAAACATCCTTCAAAAACAAACGCTTCCTTGCATGCACACATAGTAACTCGTGCACGTCATCAAATGTCACTCATTATTAGATACAAGAAGGCATACTTACTGCATTTCCGAGAATAGCCATGTGAAACTTTTATTCATATATATAATATAAATCCCATTCTGCATTAAAAAAAAGTATACCCATAATATCCCATAAAATTGTTAGATGTTGACGACTTATGCAAAATAGTTTTGGGAATAGGATGCACGTATATTACACAAATCTTTTCCAGTCCTCGAAAAAACGTATTATTCAACTTTTTCCAGGCGTTAAATTGTATGACGTTTAAAATAGAAAAGGAGGAGAGCCTACCTACATAATTTGACATTTCGTTGATAATGGGACACAAGTACATGCTATAATTAAAATCCGAAAGGAGAACGTCAACGACTACAAAAAGCGTAGAAATAAATGCACAAAGCTTAGTCAGCAAACCGACAAAATGCTGAAGCCCACTGAACATTTTATACTATATAAAAAAGTTTTTTTTCCTTCACTCTACCTCTGTCATTTCCTTCGTTTTCCTTCTCTTTTGGAATCGATTCAGTTAACGTTCAAAGTAATGGAACTGAAATAGGATGAAGGAACAACATATTCTGACTTGAGTGCTTGGTACAATGAAAACAGTTGGCAGCATACAGTTTGCAGTTCGTTTCCTTTCTTTACATTCCAGATATAGTTATGTTTTACGTGTATTAAAGACTGTCTAGTTTTGTTCCATTTTTGGAATGCATGGATACGGCAGGGCTCAACTACAGTTGCCCATCTGAGCGCACATTCTTTGAAAGTACAACCTTTCTGATTTTACGGATATGAGGTGTTTGTCATACAGGCAAATTGCGAAAATATATAATACAAGGACAGAACCATTATGTCTGATACCTCTCTTTGCCTTTGTTTTACACATAAAATTGGACTGATGATGAATTAATGAGTGATATTTGCTCGGGTTCTCGCGGATTGAATAGTATAAAATATATAAGAGTAAAGTTATAAATAACTTTCACTGCTAACGACAAGTTAGGAAAATTACTTTTATTTTAAGCGCTTTCAATACGCATACATATAATCTCACTCACACATCTATCCCTCTCTGTGTCACTCAGATTGGAATTAGTCAACCGTTGCCAGTAATATTAGAACAAACACGGATAATAGTATGATTCTTCAATGGTGAAGCGTTTTAAATTAAATTTGTTATTCAACTGTATTTATGTTCTAGATTGGTACTAGTTTCTAATTATAATGATATCAAGAAAACTGCTGACTGCAACTGAAGAACTTACACCTCTTGTGTATTTATAACGGCCTATATAAACAAGTTGCATTTAAGCGTATTTGATAAATAAAAGTTAGATAACGTGTTATGCAGTTGCTGCTATATGATGCTAGGATTAAAATAAAATGTCTCCCTTTCAATCAATGCAATAAAAGTTCAAATAATGATGTGATGAAATCCGATGCATATGTCGTTTTCCTCGAATTCGGTAAAACAATACGACAGATTCATAACCTCTATAGTAATGTTAGAAGTAAGCAAAATCAGATTTGAGTTGTAATTACACACGCAAGTGAATTTGATCTGATAGCAAAATGATATTTTCAACTCAAATGTTCACACTTGAAACCAATTATACATACATATAAAAAGAGTGACAAAAATTTGGTCTGAGTAATAACTACTAGATGCGCCACTAGATTACAACGAAGTACAAAGTACATGACATATTCGTGAATTTGGAGTCAAAAGGAAACGTGGGTATAATATATATATTATTAGGTGTTCACATGCTCTGTGAGTAAAAATTTCAAAGAGAGTAAGAAGAGGTTGCAGCTTCAGGCACAAGTTAGGACAGAAAAGAACAAAAGATGAGGATCCAATCAAATTTGCACTAGAGAGAAAGTGTGGTTTGAACAGTGAACTAATTATGTAATTGAAATCCAAAACCTCACTTTCTGACATGAAAGCTTTTTACCAGCTAAATCTTTTCCCTTCCATCATTCATTAGCTTGTTGTGTATTAACTAAAAATCCATTTATATCCTGTCCTACTTTGCATTCACGCAGTAAAAATGATTAAAAGCTGGAATGAATAGGTAAACTCAAGTAAATCACGATTGTCGACGAGTACCTTATAACAAGCAGGAAGTGTAATTTTTTCCACTATTACTTTTTACATATAACTTACGATTAGTGTAATTTCAATTTCTCAGGGCCGTTTCAAACTACTGGACTTCATCCTGATAGTGACTCAAAGCGATATGGCAGAAGATTTTAGTTCATAATATAGTCAATTCACACTATATCCATTCCAATTTTTAATAAGTAATTTCACAGTCGATTACAGTTTCCTAAATCTTTAACTGTATTCTGGATACAATGTCTAAACATTTTTTGTAGAACAATTATGCTCGCGCAATCTTATTTTTGCTTTTTGTATAGTTCACAATATATCTTATTCGTACCAAAGGCCTCATGAGCGATCTACTATAATGACATTTATTTTAAAAGGATAGAAATAAGTTAGAGTACACCAAAGTTCATCAAAAACCAGTTCGATTTTTTGGAATAATTACAAACATTCTATGTAATAATTTCGTACTCATAGTATGTAAATCGGTGAAAATTTTTTGAAAAAATATCAAATATATATTTGATATAATTTAGGCATATCAACTTAATGTAATTGGAATTTTCTAGGGCCGTTTCAAACAACTGGACTTCATCATGGTAAGTACTTCATCCATCAAATTTTCAATACGTAATTTTATAGCCGATTACAGTTTTCCTAAATCTTGAACTGTCTTCTCGACACCGTGTCTCAATGTAGAACAAATGCTGCTCGCATCATTAAATTTTGTTCTTTGTATAGTTCATAATATATAACTTAATTGTACTGACGAACTGATTCAGACGATGATGCATCTACCGTAATGGTACCGTAATGGTCGTGCAATCTCATTTTTGCTTTTTGTATAGTTCATAATATATCTTATTCGTACTAACATCGTTATTAACCAATCTACTAAAATGGGACTTATTTTAAAATTATAAAAATAAGTTAGAGTACACCAAAGTTGATCAAAAAACCAGTTAGAAGATTTCTCGAAGACATGACAAACATTGTGTTATTGCAGTATATTAACTTATAGAAAGAAATAACCGTTTTCTATGTATTCCATTGAAATTAAACTTGTCATGTATGTCAGGTTATATTTGAGAAGCCGCATAAAGCTTTCAGCTTATCTTATTTGTAGTGACGAACAATCCACAAATATGAAAATATCTAATGTAATGGTATTAATTTTAAAAGTATAAAAATAAGTTAGAGTACACCAAAGTTGATCAAAAACCAGTTAGCAGATTTCTCGAAGACATGACAAACACTATGTTATTGCAGTATATTAACTTATAGAAAGAAATACGCGGTTTCTATGTATTCCTTTGAAATTAAAATTTTCATGTACGTCAGGATATATTTGAGAAGCAGTATAACGCTTTCAGCTTATCTTATTTGTACTGACGATTAATCAAGGGGTTTCCAAACATCTACTGTAATAGTATTAATTTTAAAAGTATAAAAATAAGTTAGAGTACACCAAAGTTGTGCAAAAAATCAGTTAGATTTCTCTAAATAATTATAAACATTCTATGCAACAATTACGTGCTTAGAGCATGTAAATCGGTGAAAAATTTGCGCATATTTATATTTAATATATATTTAGGCATATCAACTAAATGTAATTGCAATTTTGCACGGCCGTTTTAAACTACTGGATTTCATCATGGTAAGTACTTCATCCATACAATTTTCAATACGTTATTTCATAGTCGATTACAGTTTTCCTAAATCTTGGACTGTTTTCTCGATACTGTATCTCAACATTTTATGTAGAGCAACTATTGCTTGGACAATCGCATTTTGTTCTTTGTATAGTTCATAATATAACTTATTCATGGTATCCGGTGGCTTCATCAATCTACTATAATGGTATTTATTTTAAAAGTACAAAAATAAGTTAGAGTACACCAAAGTTGTGCAAATCAGTTAGATTTCTCGAAAACATAAGAAACATTTTACGCAGCAATTTCGTACTCAGAGTATATAAATCGGTGAAAAATTTGCGTATCATGTAAAAGAGCATAAAAAATGAAATTTGGTTCGTAGTTACAATATGCTTAGTAATAAAAAGTTAATTCATGTTAAAGCGAATATAATAAATACAGATAATATACAACGTTTTTTAAACTCGTAGATGCTCAGACAATTTTTATAACTGAACACAAACAACAAACATGTGTACCTTATAAAATATTCGGAGAGCTTGCATCAACCACAATGAGAAAATAATAAAAAAGTAAAAATGTTTACTCGTGAACGAGTCCAAAATTCGTAATTATCTTCTCCTAAATTTTTTTTTTCCAATTTCACGAAAAATTCTCAAAGAAACTCAAAAATACAAGAGAATAGTGAGATTTGAAAAGAAACTTGGAAGAAAGCTTATGTAAATAGAAATTTTGATAATGAAATGAGAATACTTTGGTTCAAACTTGGGAATTATAATAAAAACTGTAGTCTAAATTGTAATTAGAATTGCGAAGTACCGTAAGAAATATACAAGAAACGCAGATAATCTCAAGTTTGAAATGAAGTAGAGAAAAACTAAGGAAGAAAAACAAACAACTTCAACGTCTCAAATTAAATAACAACAGAACCAATATTGTCCATTTTTAGGAAACTTTTGTTATTATGATTTCATTACTTTACCTTAATGTTTCCACTATATGCAATTCTAGGTGGGTGGGTAGCTCTTCGTAATTTAAAATGAAGGCGTATACAGACTTTCTTTTTACCCCATTGAGTTACTGGAGCTACTTTTCAGAATAAATATTTTTTAGTTAGATAGGAAATTTCTGTCGTTCTACTACTTTTACCATAACAAAACTTTAAAACAAATCAAACTGTGCATATTGGTTTTCTACAGTTTTCTACTTTTCTATCATATATATTACTAATAATTACGAAGATTTATAGACAAACAATGAAATAAAACTCTGTTGTCATTAGCTTTCAATGCATTCAATGATGTTGACTAGTCACCCACCATTCCAACCATGTCGGAGCAGTTAAACTGCAGTAAAAAGTAAGGAATGTGTTGAAAAATATTTTCCAATCTTAAACGACGTATGCACCATCCGATTTATGAAGTGTATGATATTTTTTCCAAAATAGCAAGCCAATAATGACGTAGTTTAAAGCTTAGCTCACCAGAAACTTGGACACCTTCCACTTTGCCACAATGCCATAAATCGCGTCGTAGCGTATCAGACTTAACGTGACGGTATATTTATTTGTCGCTCTTTACTCAGCGTTGACAATAAAAAAGAGAGTTAATTTGTCGCCACATGCCACATTCCAGCTCCAGCTTGTGTTCCCCCAATTGCTATTCAATAGGCCTGGTTCGAATTTGCAAAAAACATTTTGCAAAAGTAATGACCACCCTGAATAAGGGAAAATGTGATGCTAGTAAAAAAAGCTTTTAAGGTCTTCATTACCAATAGTATATAGTTCGTCATAAAATGCTTTGTAAAGTAATAATCCACGGCAATGATTCCCAGTTCTCAGCCGACAATCACTTTTACAGAAAATGGAAACCGGCAATATCTAATAAACGTTACTTAACATTTCCATATGCTCTATATGTACTACTAACTTGTTCTTAATGAGATGGAGATAAAGTGAAAAAACATGATTTAATTAAATTAGGAGTCCGCTGCTGTCACTCATTTGAATTTAACATCGTGGATTTAGGTCAGGTCGTATGCATGACCACTTAAAATGGAACTGATTCGCATAACTAGTTTTATGGAATTTTAATTTAGACGTTAAGTGCGCCGCTCCATACTAATACTAACTAATTTGGTTTAGAGTAACCCTCTCATTTCATGCTAATATCATTAAGGTAGAAATCCGATAAAAACTTTACTTTCGTTATGGATCTTTGTTCTCATGCTCATAATAACTATAAGTTGATAAGAGCAAAAGGAGGGGCTATGCTTAGCTTCAGCATAAACTTTAAAAGCGTCAAACTTGCCAAAGAATGAGCCATGTCATTATCTCCTCTATCGAAGTCAAAAGAAATCATTAAATCCATGAATATTTATTATTGCTGATGCGTTCCACGGTGCTGTAATAAAAAGCAGGAAAATCTTCTTGGTAAAACGTTACCTCCCCGAAGCCAATCCTGACTTGTTCACTTTATGCAGATGTGTTTGCTTTGAAAGAAGTCATAAAAGCAACACACGAAACATCAGAAGGGTTTTCCTTTGCCAGGAACACCTTGTTTGGACCAATTACTCAAAGCGCATCATCATCATCATCATCCTTCCCTTACTCTTATGAAACACTCCACCAAAGCGTTCATCCTTTTCTGTCTCAACAACTAGCAATTTACAATTACAAAACAAATTGGCATTTAGAAAGCATTTTATTTTCACAACACTTTGCAAATTGGTTTTAGTTCAACGGAGGGGAGAGAGAGATGCTGGCGAGCACTGAGCACAGGCATATTAAACTACTTGATACTAAAAGAGTTGACTTTAAAATTAGACAACCTACTCGCCGACAAGAGGGAAGGTTGGAGGCTTTTGGCAGTTTTTTTTTCTCGAGCATTGGCATGAATAAATAGTTTTGTCGTGAGTAGAAAAATAAAATTGTGAGTGCGAAAAATCGGAAGAGGAGCGTAAGGAAGAAGTGGTATAGTTGTAACAACACTGCCTAACGCTTACGACGGGCTGTGCTAATCCATAAAAATTTTAATTTACTCTGAAATGCTTCTACACATGTATAATAGTTTTCCGCTTTAAAACTTGATGAGCTGCTGAAGGGGCTGGAACAAGGAGAAATACAGAAATTTTTGGGATGGAGATGGGCAATAAAACTGTTGTGAGCATTCATTCTCAAAACTTGGCTCTTGTCCAAAAGCCCATGTAGTGTCCCGAAATCTTGAGTCTTGCTTTTGTATTTGCACATGTAGCCAATATTCATAATATTTATGGATGAGGTGAAGAACACTGATGCTTGTTGTCAACTAATTCCTCGTGTGTATACAATAACATGTGAAAACAATCACACTTATGCGTAAACAAGCATGGAAAATAGGATTCATGATGGTGTGGAGAATCAGGAAAATTGAAAATAAGTCTCGTAAAATCCTTTCAAGAAATGTATTACCTTCACCACCACAAACCACAATATACTTTTCTTCCTTCCGATTTTCAATGTCGATGGGAAGGAATGAAAACGGTTGCAATTTTAGAGCAATAATCCTATTAAACCTTGCTTTCGAAAATTGTGGGTTGGTCCAAAAATGGAAAAATAATTAAGGCAGTCAGCAATTGCTGAAGCACATAAATTTAACGTAACGACAGTTTTTATTTCTTAAACTAAACCAATCAAACTTGAGATTGCATAGATAATGCGGAACGTCGATTTTTCGCATTTATTCGAAGTGCAAAATATTAAGTTTATGCATGACGGTTTTAAATTCATTGATTATTCAAAGAGATTGAGTATATGTTCTATTTTATGACGCAGCTTGAAGAGAAGTGTGGGAAAGCGAAATGAAAAAAAAACAATAGAGCAGTCCTCTTTTTAGTTTTCATCATACTAAATTTTGTGGCTTCACAAAACAACGTGGGGATGACGTATGAAAGAGACCTCGAGTGTTTTTTCACTCTCTCAAAAATAGCAACTTAAATGAAGAGGGGCAGAGTAAAATGCTCTTATGTCTTGAGAGTGCATGAAATGGCAACACCAAGGATAAGTAAGTCGTATAAACAAAACTATCAAGAACATGCGAAAGGAAAAAGGACGATGTACACAAAAGGAAGACACTCGAGATAATTGACACGCCGTAAAATTGTGGTTAATTGATGAAATAAGGAATGACGGTAAAAATTCAGTTGAAGTAATAGCAATGTGATGATGATACTCCCTTTTTTGTTCTTTCATCTCATAATGTGAAGCTGACATCGTTTGCAAAGCACTCAACTCAAGCACCGTCTTAGCATCAGTCACTTTGCGCTTGTTCATTTGTGGGAAAATGGTTGGGAGGGAGACAACAAAGGAGTCACACACGTAGAATTTCATCGTCTTCTTCACTCTCCTTTGTCATTTCATTTCCATGCGTTTCGCTCTAATACACGAAAGTACTCACTAATAAATTGAAGGTAGAGGCTTCTCCGTTTAAAAGAAAAACATGAAGAAACGAAATCAAAACGGATTTTTTTCGTGTATTTTGCTACCATCATAAGTTTTCGTGTTCTATTCATTTGTAATTGTTATCGACGGAAAGTAATCTTCATCTTGTTTTTTCTAAATCTACGTCTAATTAGAATTACATAGGAAGAGGAGATGTCGCATACAGATTCTTGCTAGTTTATGTATGAATTATAAATTTTATCCTACCAAAAGTATTGAGTAAGCTCTTGTATGCAAATGGATACAGTTAAGCAGTCTTCCTTTTGTGAACTATGAGATAAAGGGTACAATAGAATTCATGAAATGACATGACAAACTCATAATGAATAATATATAGCTTTGTCCACAACATTTAAGATTTAAGTCCATTAGCAAAGAACGAAGAGGAAAAAGAGTCCAGACATCTTTTCATTTAAAGGAACCACTACAAACTATTACACCCATCTCCAGGAGAGCGAATGATGGACATTTGAACAAATGTTCATATACTTACATACATATGTGTTTGCTTTCGTCTTTGTGCACACTAAAAAGTGACTCAAGAATACAAGAGGAGAGGAAGCAAAAGTAAAAGTAATTCTGATGAAATCTTGTTCATATTTCTTTTTCTCCTTTTTGCCAACAGGAAAAATGAGTGAGTGTTCCAGATCTGGAACTCAACTTCAGTGCCACCATATTTAAGTACAAGATGAGAGTAGACGTTAGCTAAGAAAGACAAGAAAGGAGGAAAAGGCCCATGCATCATAGATGTACTTATAAATGTATGTTAGAAACCATTAGAAACTACAGGTCTTATGTATATTTACTTTTGTAGTCTTTCATTTACTGACTTTCCTTTCTCTTCTTCTTCTATACTCTTACGCTACTCATTCACTTCCCAAGTTTTTCATGCACTGCTGCTGCTTACTCTAGCTTGGGTATATATTTTTATCCTTCCCTTCCTTAATTTCTCTCCTATTAAACTTGTTCCTTCAGTCTGCCTTTTTTTGGCAAACTCATCTGTTTCGAAATGAAAAGAGAAAGAAAATGAGAGAGAACGGGAGAATCTTCTCTTGTCTCTTCTAGGCTTTCTTTCTCTCTCTCACTTTCTCTGTCTCTCTACAATATTGAAGATGGAGTAGTTCGTCTTTGCATCGCAACATGTGCACTATATTATTCAATGGTAAAGGATAAGTATGAAAAGGAAAGCATAGGAAGAAGGAGTTGACCCTTTTTCACCAGATTGGGAATTTGCACGAAATCCTTTGGGAAAGGTTTTCCCATCTTCGTCTTCATGTCATAGTCCAACTGTAGTTGTTAGTAGTAAGTTGCATGGCATGCTAGAGAGATTGTTGATGAGCAAAAAACAACATCATGCAAGTCATATGGCAATCCTCTATGCGTACTTAGGTAGTTTAGGGCAGGAGTCTACTCCCGGGCCACAGGAATCAGTTACAGGAAAAGTGCACTGGTAGCACTCTTCATTTTTATGTAGTTTGATCCAGCAGCATCATTCAACCAATTCAATCTCTCATCATAAGAATACAGATGTTGAACATAGAATAATATGACTCTACCTACACTATCGTATATAGTAATAGTAATATGATATAAAATCTTGAGGTTTCATACAGCAAAAATCTGATTGCTCGGCAGCACGAAGAGGTGACGGTTCTCATCTCAGCCTAGCTCTACTCGTTCTCTCTCCTTCTCTTTTCCACTGCTACGCTACTTACACACACAAAAGCTAGTGCGACTATAGCCGGTAATCTTTCTCGTGAAGAACAAAAATAACTAGTTTTGCCATTTTCAATCTTTCTCCTCAAATCTTACTCCCTTTTCTCTTGTAACAATGAGCCTCCTTCTCTTTTTCATTTGTGTGTAACAGGATGAAAACAGGATGAAAGTATAAGTCATGCGAATGTCACTTTTTCCTTCTAATGACGGTTTCCCTTGCAGGCTCTTGCATATTCCCAACGGACGTTTTCCAAGATGAATACGAAGAATAAAGAGAAAAGAACAAGGAGGGGGATTGTGGTGGTGGTTTTGGTGCAAGTTGTTATTGTTAGGATTGGTGTTGTGTTCCATTCTATATAAAAGAGTTGGCCTTTCCCTTCTTCAATCCATATGTTATCTGCTACTCTATATCTATGTAGGTTTTTTACTCTGATCATGAGATCGTTGGGAAAACGTCCCAGTGGTGATATGGGAGAATAGAGAATATAAACGTACTTAATACAATATATCTAATACAAAGCATGTGAATGAATGAATAGATTTCCTGTCTTTCTCTCACTCAAACACACATCTTTTTCTCCAGTGGCTCACTTTCATTTACCTTTTCTTGTCTTATGGGATGAAAGTGAAGGAAGTGAATGCGAAAGTAAATGACAACAAGATAACGACTTTTCCGACTTGATACGAAACATGCCTTTCCCATAAAATAAAAATTGTGTTTCCACTCTCTGCACTGACTACACCTCATTACGAAGCCTAGTGTGTGAGTCAATAGGGAGCAAATTCTCAACGCTTACTCTCTCTCTCATGCTCTGTCTCCGCCACTCTTTCTGTCCAGGACATGATGATGAGCTACTTGCTTAGTATGGAAAATGTTGGGATCTTGATGACCGTCAGTGATGTGTGACTTGACTACTGGATCACGGAATGGATGTGATGTGCGCTCAGACATGTTTCATTAATGTTGAAATGTCTGTCGTGAAAATGGTGCCGAATCTTGCTTCTTCTCTCTCTCTCTCTAACAAATTGAGTAGGTGTCCAAGATTTTATCCACTTTGGCTCTTCAAGATAGGAAGCTCTGGCTCATGTAGGGAATTCACGGGGATTGGCAGTATATAAAACACTGATTTGATCAAGTTCTTTTTTGGAACTATACTTGTAAGTAATACCTTTACGATGTGTACACACCAATCTTTCCACTTGCCATGGACTAATCAGGTAATGTGAGCAGTAGAATCACTTTCAGATTGGTATATATACTTACAGTTTCCAATTACCATATGAGTATGCATGACCGTCCATTAAACCAAGCATTACTAATTCAAACAGTCAATAACTAAAGTCATCTTTGGCCCTTCTTTTATATCCACTTGAAAAGAAGATGTCAACCGCTGTAGTAGTTCATTACTTAAAAACGAACATGGTTTATGTTTAAATTACATCTAGGATAGTAAAGCGATCAACCAAAAAGGTTAACTTGAAACACTATCATAACCTACGGCTTCAAATTTTATCATACTTTTCATTGATGTGCACTTCAATTCTCTATAGTATTTGTTTTTGGCCATTAAAAGTCAATATTAGCATCATCGTAGTTCGAATGTAAATAAAACCCTTCCAACTCTAAAATTGTATGGTTAACTAGTTCCGAGAAACTCCTTTGAAAACGACTATCATTCAACACCAGTCGATTTATCATCAGCATCCGTCCGTCGGTTTTCGACCATTGACAAAATCCAAACCATTTCATAATGTAATGTGTGTGTGTAAGCCCACTTTGAGAAATGAAACAGTTCCATATATACTTTTGAGTGTGCTCACATTCTGTGAAAATGCAAACAAGCAAAGTGCAAGAGCTGAATGATTGTGCCTCAAGCACAACATATTAAACCGGATTAAAAGTTCCATGAAAATCCTAAATGACCCCGATACATAAGCACCCTTGAGAATGTACATAAAAGAGATGGTATCTTGCTGAATAAAGTGATTTATATACTCAACACTGTCTTTTACTAGTAAGCTTAGACTCATTTTAATACTTGCATACTTCAAAAATCTTAAAATACAGCTTCTCTCCTTGCCTAATTAACTGCAGTTAGAGTCAAGGATATTCCTCGGAAAGCAGGCAAGTTATTTACTATTCTGCTGGAGGAGACGAAGGCCACTCTAGTTTACGAAATTTCTGGTTTGCATAATACTTGCAGAATGAGCTGTGCCTTCCCTTTTCATTTTCAAATTAAGTATACACTTATACTATTGCGTGATACTACACGAAGATTAACTCCAACTCCCGCCAATAATCAAGAATATAGTTGGGTTGTGAGAACATTGTATGTGGAGTGAGCTCTGTTCGTAAACTGGATGAAATGAAAGAGCTTCAAATGAAATGGGGAGAGCTGAGAGAGAAAGAGAGTCAAGTCAAATGCCTGCCAGCAAAAGCAAGGCCACAATCGCCATAAACAGAAAATTCGCGAAACGCTCAGCAAATTCTGGGTTGATTCAAGTCGGAGAGCCCAGCAGGAGGTGAGATGACGACTCTGACTTCCATGTTTTTTTTCTAGATACATAAATATATACAAGCTTTAAGTATAATATGCAAATACCTACACAAAAATGGTAAAACGTAGTTGTACCATGAAAACGACCATATTTTCGGCTGCTGAGCAGAGACATTTTAAGTCCAAAAATTGTGTCCTACTTTTCCCATCACATAGTACACAAAATATAGACATAAGTTGGGTTTGTAGATGTTTTAAATACTAATATACACTGGAAGTAATGAAACCGGACGATCCAGCTCGTTTGTCCGTAGCACCTCTTTAGCTTCGGAATACGGGGAGTCGAGAGAGCCCCTTTGTAATGATTACATTTTCAGAACGAAACAGTACAATGGGAAGTTAATGAACAGAACACAGTGTGGAGCAGGGGTAGCATGCTATACTCTCTACGTTTCCTTACTTTGCCCACTAAAATCCTACATCATTCCAGAAACGGAAATGACAGAAATTGAAATTGAAGACAAGGTTGACAAAACCTTCCTGACTACGACGTATGTAAACAAGGAGAGACTACTGTTTTTGTTGCTGTTGCCAAGATCAATTCTTGAGTACACATAGTAAGCACACTGCTTTTGGAATAGTATGCATTTTTTTAAAGTTCAAGTTCTTTCATTTCACTTACTCTTGTTTTACATGTCTC
This sequence comes from Orchesella villosa, assembly GCA_036850725.1. NCBI lineage: Eukaryota > Metazoa > Arthropoda > Collembola > Entomobryomorpha > Orchesellidae > Orchesella > Orchesella villosa. The sequence continues at coordinate 70,557 of JAANSM010000013.1, read as the reverse complement.
TCTACTAACAAATTACATATATTCTATGAAGGACATAGCTTCTGGCTTCTGGGTTGGACAATGGGTCCACTGAAACAAGTTTCCTTTTAGTATTTGTTCAACTTGCTGCTTTATTCGAGTAATATCTGTAAACTTTTTTTTAAATGTGGATGAAAGTACACTTCACTCAAACCGTATAAATGGAGTGGAAAATGTGTTTCCCTTGTTGAATATTTCGGTTTACATCAAGCACTCTTCTGACTTTAATTTCTGTCTTGCAGTCTCTTCTGACGTCATCGTTGTCGTATCTAAAGTATGATAAAACTCTATGCAGAATACCCTTGAACTATTCTTTGAAGAAGCAACCGCTCGGATTTATAAGGTATATAGACGGTGCCCAAAATTTTGGTTGGCCGAATGCTCATCATCGTCATCATCATCGTTGTTCATTATTATTATGGAGGATACGCATATTATTTTGCTCCAATTTCTGACATATCCTTCTTGAAATCTCCATCTAATACGGAATAGTTGAGCAGACATAACTACTGTAAAACTGTGGAAAAGATATACTTATGTAGGATAGCAATGCAATAGCAACCCAAGGTTTTTCTTTCTACTGGATTATGCTGTTCTACACCGTAAGTCAGAAGCTCCGATCTAACATCTAACTTCCGCACATGACGGGAGAACAAAATGCAAAATTCCAACGGTGGAATGGAGAAGGATTTTTAATTATGCATGAATCATCATCATTAAAGCTTAATCAATGCCAAAAGTACGGATACACACTAATAGCCTTCACATTTAATCAAAGATGGTTAGCGAAAACAGGGGTAGTAGGAGAACGGTTGATAGTAGATAAAAGTCAATCAATAAAACTGATGCGCACTAATGTTTTCCTTAACACGGTAGAGCGACAACTGAAAGGAATTAAGTCTTATCTGCACATTTCGACAGTCGTTCATGAGTTCAGACACAAGATTTTAGGAACACAGGTCTCGTCTATTTCTAAGAGTAAAAACTACGTATTTCACTTTTCGCTGATTGTTAGCAAAAAAAACGTAGAGAAAATTATTCGAACTTAAGCTAGATCAGGGTTTCCCCCCTCTCTCTGCCTCTGATTAATAACAACCAACCAAATCAACAAGGAAGCCTGTGACAAAACCAATTTTATGTGATGAATTTGAATTGCAGATAAATTATATGAATCCTCTTGTCATCAAAGATTAATGTTGCATTTGTATCTGCTACATAATCAAAATCAGCAGCCGTCTGGGAGGTAAACATATCAAATATGAAACGTCCGTCCTGCCTCAGTTGACACGCCATTCCATTGTTTCATGGATTTGATCTGGTGCACACGTACACACGTGCAAATTTATGTTGCATTCTTGTTTGACACAAGTGACATTATTTGATAACAATCCAGACACGTCTTAGGTATTCAATGAGCTAAAAGCTTATTCCAGATGAGCTATCATAATGACAATGAATGTGGATATTCAAGTATTCTGGAGTGACATGAAATGGAAAAGCAAATAATATTGAGCCCTGTCGTGAATGTACATATCATTAATTTTACCAATTCTATCCATGTCTAAGTATGCACATGATTTTATTTTGATTATTGGATTGGAATCGGATTTGCATAATAACATCCCATAGCTCACACTCTCAAACCAAATGACACAATAACAAAGTCTTCATACGAACTATGTTATTCCCAATGCACAAAATTTGCAACCTTAATATTATGCATGATTTGTGTTAATGTAGGTTACATCTACACCCAGGCGTAAAATAATACTAAAGAATGAAGAAACACAGAGCACCTGCAAAATTATAAGCAGAATTGATTAGAACACATTGGTTCTTTGGTTCATAGAAGGACGCGTGCCATTTTCTCATCACCACATTGGAAGTCAATCAGGGAATTCATAAAGTACAAAAGGATATAAAGGATCCAATTCATTGAAGTTGATGTAGAGAAGTTGCGTAATATTCTTTGTCAATATAAAATGCATACAATGTAATGTGCTTTGGAGCTCATTTGATTATCTGGATGGACAATTGTGATTCGTGGTAATCCCCTATCATTCCCTTGGCTGGGGAATTAGAATTGAGATTGTGTTTTACATCAAAATGTATGTGACATTATTATTGATTAACTCGTATCCAAAAGCATCACCACTCTAATATAGAAGTCAATGAATAATTTGTGATGAACATCAATTAGGTACTTTCACATTTTAGATTTTCTTCACGTAAAACCTGGTGTCACAGAGTTCCCTGTAGAACATATTTATTACCTCTGGATTTCCCCATTCATTAATAAATTAAGGAAATTATTTGATTAAGGTGCAGAGTATTTGCCTATCGTACAGAAATCATTTTATTCGACCTTAAAAGTATGCAATAAAACCAGTAGCAAACCCAATTGTAAATCAGCTGTAGGGAAAACTTCTAAATGTGAGTACTGATGACGATAAACAATTATGCTTTGTATCATATTCGTACCCAAGCCCACTTGCAAAAGCACTACGTTTGACGTTCACATAAGATACGGTTATGCCAAAATCATGGTGATATGATAGGCTTTCGTACCCAGTCAAATGCGGAGAGTCGATGGGTCTTCCCTTCTTCATGCTGAAAAAGGAAAACGCAATTCTGTTGACAGAAAGTTCTCATAATTCCTCTGCCAACTTGAAAATATTGATTTGCTATACATGCGTCCAATTTCCTCTAGAATCCAAGACCAACAGAGTGAAATACTTTGACAGCGAGGAGTTAATACTATTTTGTAACAGAAGCGGGTAAGTATAGCGAGCTCTACTAGCACATTAGCACAACGTATAACGTTTCTTCTGCTTGGTAACCATTGCAGGCAAATTAACTACTTAATTTGGGTTAATTTACTAAACTATTTGCTTATTGGATAATGGTAATGCTCAATACTGACACACATCATAAAACCTAATGTTGCAAATGTGTGAGTGTGGTGCCGTAGCATAGCACTGACATTCAATTCAAATCAAGTGAAGGATCGGTGCCAATCGATTTCATTATAGAAAATCAATAAGCTTGTCTGGTTATTCAAACAGCGCCAAGACGGACAAATCATGAAAACGCATAGTGAGAACATGACACAACCTCTGGCTTCTCGTGTGTAAAATGGAACTGTTGATATTCTCACTCGAAAGCGGTATATAAATGTAAGCTTTATAAATCAACTAAATTGAAGTATACATAAATATAATCACCATTATTCCCACTGACCGCGACCATAACAGTGGAGAAAATTAAAGTAGATATTTTAATTTGGATATGAGGCACCACTAAAGATAGTACTACTATCAACATCAACTACGAGGTAAGTAGTGAGTAGCGAAATAAGGAATGAAGTGAATAGTGCAAAAGCTGTCAGTATTTCTGCACTCAATTCTTGTCTACCATCAACACGGCAGATATAGTGAAGAAAAAAGGAGGTGACCTGGACTTTCGCTATAATAGTAATAAACATCGAAGAAAAGTAGTGAACGAGCACACGACACACGTATTATGTGACGTAGAATTTTGTCAAAAGCGTTGGTAAATGGCTCCATAGAGTGCCCTTCTTGTTGACATCATTTTTATGAAAGCCTAGGGAATTGTAAAATAATATTGGCTTTTGGTTTTTCCCTACACACATCCACTGCAAAGTCCAGTATATATATCCAACCCAATCACACCACATTACAATTTACGTTCATCCCTTTTCTTCTACTTATGACGCAAGACGAAACTAAGTTAATGGATCTATAATGTTATTGAAACTGGTATCCCTTCCGGAACAAAAAAAACTGCAAAATGCAAAAGTATTCGATAAACGTCGTGTGTGTGTGTAAAAGAGCGTAAACTAAACAAAGAAAAAGTTTATAAATGAAACAACAACTTGAGCGTAATGCAGTTTGAATGGAGTGGAAAAGACAGTTATATATTACATGCTTGCATACATTATCTTGTATTTTACCATTGTTTACCCTTTAACCTTGGATATTAGCATGCAAAAATTTGGCACACAATATCAATAAATTAGTAGTGAAAACATTTTATTGAAATTTATCATTCACTCAATTACTTCATTCTTTTCTAGCGTTGCATGTCACACAGTCGTATTCATATGTGTGGTGGCGTTATAGAAACAAAGTTGGAGTGGTTTGACATAAACTATTCTAGTTGGTAAATAACCCACTCCATTGAGATGAGGCCATGGGGCTAATGATAATATTTTTTCTACTCCCATTGCATTCCATCAAATAAATCTACAAATTTGTAGTTACACCAACTGAAAGAATGTCCTCTGTAAAAATCTATATACAAAATGATTTGTTTATCTCTGTCATTCCTGACAAATGTTGTATTAGTGTCACCTCATTTCGACAGAAAAACGGGCAAGAGAAAAAAGTAAATTGAAACAAAATATGCAACAAAAGTGATGGATTATGTCCTTGAACTTTTTGACATTCTAGAAAGAGAAAGAGTGAAAGAAAAAATAATATAGTAGACGAAATTGTACACTGTAAAAAATTGAGGCATTGGCTTTTTACTAAACATCATGATGTACGCGAGACGGAAGACGAGAAAATCACTCAGATAGACAGAAAGTTTCTATTGCTTCGCTACGTACTTTATTTATTTCAGCTTCAGTTTGCAAAAAAAAAAACACGCACATACACATAAATATATCGCATGCTATGCACATATCAGGTTTCTCATAAGTGCATGTGACTGGAGGAACAAGGATACAAGGAGAAACACAGAGAGAAAAAAACAATAAAAAATGTTTTAGCTAACCTACTCTTCAGCCACTTGAAACGTGTAGGATACACGGTATAGCACCGTCATTCACTGAAATATACATAAATTGCAAAAAAGAGGGAGAGCTCGCAAAGTAAAAAGGAAGAATGGTGACTGAGGAAATGGGAAAGACATGAAAACAGCAAGTCATGCAGATGGGATGAAGCACTCTGTTTTCTATTTTATTTATCCTAGCACTCACTCTCCTGTTTGTCACTAGCAATAGCATTACATACTTTATCAAGATGTGTATATATATGCCTAACATAGCTCATTTCTCTTTCTAAATGAAACTCACATCATTCCACTTGACATGTCATTTAGAGGGAAGCCACAAGGCAAGAAAAAATGGCAGGAAACTACTACTTTTTTTGCAAATTGGAGCGTTTTCCTCGCTTGCACACACAGCCTTCTTAAGTGTCCTACATGTGATAGGAGGACATAGTGCACATTTTAAGCATTCAGGAGAGTGTAGCTGGAAATGGAAAGAAGAACAGAGACATAGCTAATAACTACTATAATATATAACCTTGTTATATATATGGATGTCGTTTTACAGACATACATAAGGCTGAATTTTAAAATATTTAAGTGCAATAAGAATAAGAGTCCACAGTCATGTTAACTAGACGTTGAAAAAACCGTATGTAAGTAAGACTATGTAGAGTGCACTAAAGTGCACCTAATGGCCTTTAACAGAAGAAGTAAGGAACTACAGTGACTATCCATATATATTCATGAGTATAAAATAAAATAAGTGACATGATACCCCCGTTTGAACGAGCGACCAAGAGACTGAATTTATATGGAAAATACACATGTGTGACAAACTCTTTGTCATTGAATTTTAAAGCAGTTAGCAGTTTCTTGTAACGTTAAACTTTATCTTTATAATGGTTTGCGTATTTCGTATGATAAAAAAACGTAAATACTTTGGTTAACAATGTTTTACAAGCATATAATCCGAATCGTATTGGTTCTCATTGTCAAATTTTTAAAATCCCTGGAGTTAACATATCGATAATCCTACTTTTACTACCACTTTTTTAGGATGAAAATCATAATGTAATTTTGATCGTAGGTATTTCAAATTGACTGTAAAAGTAAGTTTTCCATGAGAATTAAGTAACTAGTATTCACACCATAAAATGACTGGACTGTATTTAATATTTATTGAAACATTGGGTTTAAGGAGGATCCACAGTTCACATCCTTTCCATCATATTCATCATAATCATAATAGTTCATACCTATAATTGCTAATCTTATATCCCATTTATTTTGATGTACCAATGGAAATAATCCCAGACATCTTTCCGCTCTCCAAACACAAAATACAATTGGATCACTGGAGTTGAGCTACACATTAACTTCCTCGCGACAGCTGAAAGAGAAACAACAGGATGAGTGAATTCTAAACGTATGGTGAAATTCTCCATGAAATCAGTGCAATCATCTAAGACAGGAGAATCCAGCTGGAGCAGGTTGACTAATATATTCAGTAAATTTCCAGATTAAGTAAAATGCCATGTTGTCCTACCCCACTCATTAAACCTCCACCCAAAAGAGTAATGTTTCTAAATGGAGTTCCAATCATTGAACAACTCGTGCGTAAATGATCACAAAAGCTTTTCTCTCCCTTAATTCCCTCACTAGTCCCTTACTTATCTCTGATTTACGTAATACCCAAAATGAAGAGCTCACAACAATGTCAAGGATTATCAGTGTTATTGTGTTGCTCATTTTAATTTGTCACGTTTTCATTTTAGAAACCAACTCCCCCTAATACCTCACTCTGCTACATTAGTACAAAGTACAAAAGCTACCTGGCTACCACTACCCACCTACCACTTTATCTCTCTCTGGAAATGTCAAGAGCAGAAGATGGAAAGAGGATTGAGGTTTTGCTCCAAAACTTTTTCCTAGGCTTTCAAACAAACAGCATTTAGCTCTCACTCACATACAACATATTATGCTCAGCTTTATAGGTTCGTTGTGGTCCTACAAACCCTCTTGTTTTATTACTCTACAACTAAAGTACGTACATTATTATCACATATTCAAAACTTGTATATGTGTGTACTTATGTGACCTCTTTGGAAAAGTGGTTTTGAGATCTTACGAAATCTATTCTCCTGAGCTACCGATTCCAATTATCATTATCAAAGTTCATTATTTTATTAGCTCATTAGCATTATTTCCTATGTTCTTGGGGGAATTGGGGATGGCCTCAATCTTAATTGAATTCGTGTACTCCATCACCTTAGCCAACTAATTCGGTCTTTAATCGGAAGTTTATGCATGTGTGTTGTGGATAGGACAGAACACACACACACACAATCGAATAAGTGATACGGTACAGACGATAAAGTTAAGTGAAGAGACAAGACCGTCGGCTGAAATATGATTTTCTTGGAGAAAAGTAGTAATGCAATTCACTTCGGATTGCTTAATACTCAACTTCTTGATAAAAAGATGTGCCACTAGCAAGAACCCAAAATGCATTAGATGGGTGAACCACTTGCATCAAGGGGAAAGGAGTGAGAGAGAGATGGAAAGAAAGTTTTTGTGAGAGGATGGCACAGACGAATGCTAAATGACAAGAGAAAGCTCAAGAGAAAGTGGTATAAAATAAAGAGCAGCTTGTTACATAATGAATTTCATCCATTTTCTTATTCACTATCACCTGAATTCATTTTCATGCCATTTTAATTCACCAAGTAGCTACTACATATTGTTCCTTTTCCCTTGGTTTCTCTCTCTCTCTATTTTCCCTGAATTGGAAAGAGTAGAGAGTGAAGTTTGAACAAAACTCGAGTCAACCCACTTTACCAACATGCTCATCATCATAAAAGGGGAAATGAATGTGCACAGATTTCTCATGTAACTAACGGACATTCTAGTTACACTCGTGAATCTCGTGATGATGAAGATAACGTGATACTTATGTGTGTGTCTGTGTCGTCATACACTCTTTCAGACGAGTTGCAAGTACGTCTTTAGTTATTTAATGTCATTTGGGTAAAATGGTTGCAGAGACGGAGAAATCAGAGACTCCATCATGGTACCAACTTTGAGAGCAACATTGTGGAAAAGGAGACAGTACATATAATATGTTATAGACCGAATACACCGAGTATGTTGCGATTTCACTTAACTAGGCTGACATTACATAACCTCATAAGTTGGATAGATTGGAACAAGTTGAAAAGGTTGGTTAGAAGACAGGGACGACAACCAGACATAGTAGTAATCTTATATATTGCATACATATGTAATTATCTCCGTATGGAGAACATAATGATTCATTTTCATTCCCTAAAAACCATACATATGAAGCTGTCTCTAGATGCCTTTTGCACTTTAATTTTTTTAGCTTAAAATCCCTCGGTGGGTATGGCACGTAATAGTATTCATCTACCATTGGGATTTTGCAGTCGCAAAAAAGGTCGTAAGTAGGAAAATGGATAATAGTACATAATTTTATGAAGAAGCACAAAAATTGATTAAAAAGGAACTAGATAACCAGATTTTCTTCCTCGGTAAGCTCTTTCCTCAGTAATCATGTTCGTACTTAACATTTTTTTTAATGTGAACAGGAAAAAGATGAATTTCAACGTTGGAAAACGACAAAAATTTGTATTCATGAGGACTTTACATACTAAAACTAATGTAATGCGTTAGCTACCCTACTAGCAGGAGGGGAATTTCATAACATAATTTATTCATTCAAAAACTTGCACAAGACAGATTCAGAAAATTCTATCACCGGCGGATGTGAACGGAACAATTTCACGAGCAAAGTTTTATCCAACCCAGGTAAGGAAATGAATAACAAGGAGTTTTAAGTAATTCTCCTGATTTCCATGGTTTATCTAGATTACCCTGCCCTATGCCCTTTTGCAATGGGAATCTGAGTCATTGAACCATTCCGAGAGAGAAAATTTGATGGAAAAATCTCAAGCAGTGTTTTCATTATCCTTTAATAGATCCTATTCACTTTCTTCGTTACTGGATGAATCAGATTAAGGCTATCGTTTCCCAAAGAAGGAGAATCAGGGAAAAGGTATTTAGTTCAACCCGTATTTTCTACGATTGCACAGGTCCCCAAGACACTTAAAATCTAGCAAAGCACTAGACGACCTAAGAACGCGAGAGGCTCAAGTAGAAAAGGGAAAGCAGGTAAGTAGTAGTTCAGCTCAGCTCAAGATTTGTTTCTCTCCTTCTCTCTCTTTTTTGAATTCCAAAGCTACTTAAAATGACTCCAGGTAGAAATAAACTCTGTTCTCGAAGGGAGTGGCTTACAATGAAGAAAACGAATGTGGGCCCACCAAATATCTTATTACGAGACATGAGTTAACTTGCTCGAATCTCAAGAGGACAATCTCACTAGAAAAAAAAGGTTTATTGTAGGTAGTTTACTAGTTACAGTTGGATTGGATGATGGTACGATGGTTGAAATATCCCAATAAAACATTTCCATGTGGGAAATTCAACTAATTAACATATATGTATAATAGTACCTACGACACTAGCCATTTTTATCAGTATCTTGATCTGGGGATAAATGAAGTTTGCGAAAGTAGAAGCAGCTGTAGTATAATGTAACGCTGTATTCGCATCATCAGCCTCTATCTTGCCAATTTGAGAGAGGAAAGACATACAAAAACAGCATGTAAAGTATTGAGTATACCATAATGGGATTTTGGATCTAATACACCTGCAATTTGAATGAGACAAAGTATGAAAATATGAGGTATCGACGAATTGTACGCTGTGGTTATATAGTATGTTTTCAGTCGAGGATTTTTTAGCATTTTATGAAAGTCTGGAATGTATTTGATCCCCTATATACAAGCATGAATAACCATGGTTGTCCTTCATGGAAAGCTGGTATCTGCTCATGATCATCATGATAAGTAATTTATAGTAACTGCAATGAAACCTGTCAGAATCTCTGAAGCTATCATTCATCAGAGAGACACAGAGAAAGAGAGCCAAAAAAGAGGGCAAATGTATAAGCTACAAGAGAAAGCAAAAGAGAGAAAGAAATTTTTGCAGCTGCGATACCAACTAAGCCTTTATAAATGTGTTTAATATAGCCATCAGAATGACAAGAGGTTTGTCAAGAGAAGCATTAGATTTTTTTTAGAAAAAAAATATCTAGCAAAGCATAAAGCAAAAGAAGGATGAAAAATATATATTTTTTGTAGTACTTACATGGTGGATCGCTGTTCTCTGAGCAGGTAGCGCAGCTGGAAGGGATGTACGTCTCATCTTGCTACCCAAATATTTTTCAAGTGGCCCCTGCTGTTGCTGATTATGATTATTTTGATGATGGCTGTGGTTGAGGAGTTGCTGCGGTGGTGTCGATGAATGTAACACGGGTGACGAGGACGAGCTCACAAAACACTGACTACCACTTTGAAACAACCGTTTTGCCAGCATAGACGAGAAGAGTGTTGGTGGGGGTGGGGGAGAGCTACTAGTACTCGTGCAGTTGCTTTCATCATAAGAAATCTGTTCATTACTTACGCTCCCACTTCGACTACGATCCAAATAGCTATGAGTTGAGAATGGGGCCTCATCACTCACAACAATCCCACCATCCTCATTCCCAATATATTTTTGAGAGACGTAGGACTTATTCCCATAAAATATTGTGCCTTGACTCACTGCCGAAGGTGGTGGAGTGGGAGGACTTGTGATGGTGGTGGAAATGGAAATACTGCCGCTAGCTCCATTGTTGTTTTTCCCTTTACCTTTACAATTCATATGATCATTTGGGTCCACAGAGCTGTGGGAATGTTGGTGATGGAAATGGGAGTGAGTTTGGAAAGGAAAATGATGAGGAGACTTAATATTTTCACCATAAGACGTTTCAACTTGTTCAGCTCCACCAAATACTAAAAGTGTTTTTCTCATTGACACCTCATCCACACAGTCCTCTTCCTTATTGTCTGAGTTACTATTACTTTTGTAGTATAAAATGGAGGACACGTCTTCCTCATCTGTGCTCCCACCTGTTCCAATACGAAATGTGGCGCGTTTAAAATCACTCCTGGTTTCCTCAACTTTTACTCCGCTGAAAGCGTCTAAAGCGCCGAGGGATACTGAGAGCGAGCTTGAATTATTTTTACAATTGCTCCGGCTTACAGAAACCGCTGAAGATGATGATGAAGATGAGGGCAGCAGCTCCTCTCTTTTTTCAACTGGGACACAAGATGAAGATGCTGATTGCCCTAATGCTAAATCTACGACGGGATCAATTTCCCCACCTACTTGCACAATATTAGCGTTATTATCATTCGTTTCAGCTTGTTCACCTGAATTGCTTTCTTTCTTGTGTGGGAGCTCCTTCAAGTTTTCTCCTGGAGCTGTGCTCCCCGTCTCAACGTGGGCCTGCTGCTCCTGAAGATGATGAGAGGATGACTCTTCTGATCCTAAAACTAGGCTCCCACTACTGCTGCTCCCACTGATACTGTGGAGCTGAGTAGATTGGCTATCGCTACTACTGCTAATGCTATTATTTCTACTGTAACAAGCACCACCGTTCTCCTCAGTAGGAGTAAGCCCACTGCTACTATCAGCCCAGTTGTCAACACACAATTGGGTACAATTTCTATTAGCTACCTCTCTTTCGTTCCCCTCTGGAACAAAATTATTATTATAATGTCTAGCACCACGATGACTATTTGCACCACTCGAGGTGATTGGTAATGTCCAGTTGCTTTCTGCAGTTGGCCTAGCACCACAGCTTTCAACTTGAGAGGGTTTACGATAAGTTATATTCTGAGGACGATATGAATGCGAAGAATGGTCCGGAAGTGCAGAGAACAATGAAGACGGATTGTATGAACGTGACTGCCCTACAATAGTAGAATTGGGAGTTTGATTGTCACTTGTAATATTGTCACCTTCTTTGGTGAATGTGCTTAATACACGGGAATAATTAGAATCTTTGTGGGGAGACAAGGAGTCTAGGTTAAAAGTTATGCGCCTGGCTCCAGAATTGGAGTCACTTTTATAACAAATAGAATGATCGGCACCACCCAATCTAGTGTTCTTACCCGCTAATGAAGAATTAAAGTCTGAAAATGAGAGTACACTACGGCTACGCTTGTATGGAATGTCCTTGGAAGTAGTTGACTTTTTGCTAATGCTTTTCCCTTCCTTATTGGAAATAATTGATGGTGGTGAAGAAGAATTGGAACCTTTGTTTAGGGCAAAGGATTCTGAAGGTTCGTTCTTGTCTAGAGTATAGTTTCTCCTTGAGCGACCTACTGTTTCTGCCAACGAGGAGCTTGGATCATCATCATTCTTGTCTCTTTTGTTGTCGAGCGAAGATAATGATGAGAATTCCTCAATCCTCACTTTTTTATTTTCTTTACAGCTTTCTTTCACTTGTGAAATGAAATCGTCATCATTTTTGTCTTGATGAGGATATCTGTCCCGATTTTGGTTTCTCAGCAGAAGTTCATCATGATGATCAAGCACATGCAGAATATTATGAGTTCCGCTGTTGCTAGCCTTTTGTAAAAAGGAGGTATGGCTCGTATAACTAAAGTCAGTGGGAGTATTAGCGCAACTAGAACAACACTTTGTCTTGCACCAACTCAATCTTTCGACACACAACTGGCCAAGAAACAGGCCAAGAATACCAAGAATGTGAGTAAAAACTGGCCAACCAAACCAAATTAGAGAGCCCAGTCTACGAATTACAATGAAGTAGACGAGAAGCCAGATTGTGAGTTTTGAGGAGCTCCCAAGTAAATTGTTCTTGCGAGGAGGGAATAATAATAACACTGAAAAATGCAGTTTTTCTTGTGCAATTTCACCATATTGTTGTTTGAAAGGAGTGGAAAAATAGAGAGGTCCAGAAGAATATGGGCATGGACAAATATGAGTGCTGACGTCGGACTTGTCCGCTTCCGCTGCACGTGTCTTACTCACATCATGATTATCACTATTGGAGTCATCAACCAAGTTAGACTGAGTCGGCTTCCTCTTTCTCTCATCACTAGCATTCTTCCTGCCTTCCCTCTCTTTCTCCTCCTTCTTTTGTTGATGGCATCCAGCCCAAAATACTTTGTGATCGTTTTTCTTTTTCCCGACGTTTTCTCTAATTTTTTCTTCCCTTTCTTTCTTTTCCTCTTGGACACTTTTACTCTTCTTTTCTCCACCTAAACTTTTCTTTTTGGAAGAATCGGCTTCGTGACTGGAATACGGGAGTGGGCTCTTACTCTGATGATGTTGGTTACAATGGTGAGGTTGATGAGAAGTAGTGGCGGGTCTAATAGACGGATCTTTTCCAGCTGTGGTGGAGGCACCAGAACGAATACTGGCGTTAGTTCTTACATCAATGTCTCCACCCCAGAATCGGGAAAAATAACAATAATGATGATACAAATTGATAAGTTTAATGGCCAACGCTAGAAAAATAGCATGCAGGAGCGTACAATTAGGAAAATTGAAGTCGACGAGGAAAGCTGTCCAAAAAATGGGAAATAACACTTTATCAGGTTGTGAAAACTTGTCAAGAAAGTAGTTGAAGTAGTAGTACACACAGCAAGATGGGTGAGCGGCCGAAGAAAACTCTTCCTTTCCACTTTCTTTATGACCAGTGAGAGGACCACTAGCCACTAGGCTAGAGCAATGATGTTGATTGCTGGAGCAATGTTCATAAATGTGTTGCCCGTTAGTGGATTTCTCATCGCCATCATCACAATCTACTCCCTCTAAACTCTTGAATTTCCCAAGTAGCCAAATGTTTTTTGTGTCCTCATAACCATTCCCATTTCCATTATAATCGTTATCATAAGCAACATCATGAGGACGAGGATGACGATGACTCAACACCAGTTCCTTTCCCCGATGGCTATGACCATCATTATTATCATCGTCTATAGCAACAATAACACTTGCACTTTTTGTCGAGCTGTTGTTATCATCATCATGCTCATTTTTCCTTTTGTCAGCTCTTTTACTGTTGCACAAACATGTGGAGTAATTTGTCCGGCTTCTTTTTCCAATACTATCATCAAAGTCAAATGGACTTCCACTACTATCCTGTCTATCACACTTTTCTTTTTTGACTTGCTCGATCTTACCACAACCAACTTGTGAACATGGACATGCTTCACTACTCCTGTCACTAGTTTTTCTATTAGAAACAGTCACTCTTGTGTTTTTGTATTGATCGTTTTGTTTGTGTTGCTCTTGGCACTGGGCCAAACTCAAAGGGTCACTGGAGGTCGGGGCATCGTGATAACCTTGAAGTATTTTTTCTTCTTCCAAGCTACTTGTCTCCTTCTCCTTTTCAAATAAATCACCCACCACCACAAGTCTCGAGTTTAAAGTGCTCCCCGAACCTTTTTGATATGAGGTCAAAGTGGATGATGAAGAGGATAAAGATAATGAGTGAGAAGAAGAAGAAGAACAGGTCGAGGTTGGTAAGTGAGAAAGGACGGTAGCGGTCCTTGTACTTGTGGTTGTTTTACAAGGGTATAAAGTCAATGTTGGTGAAGATGAGACAACAAGTGCTGAGCTAGAGCTGAGCTGAGAGGTCTTCCTGGAGTTGTCACCTAGTTTGTGGTCAGCAAGACACTGATTTGTGTTGGCAAACTTTACATGTTCTCTTATACACGTCGGGTCGGATTTGCAATGTGAGCCGACATGAATAATATTATTGGCATTGCTATTCCCAGTATGCTGATGTTGGGAGCAGCAATGGTAATGAGTGCGATTCAGGTAGACAAGGAATAGCGTGAGACAACATGAGGAGCTGAGAATGGTAAAAAGCACAGAGAGCACGAACCACACGGCTCGCTCTTGCTTATCAAACTGAGCTTGAGAAGTTTGTGCTTGCTCCTCTGACTCTTTTTTACGGAACGCTTGCTTTAGCTCCAATACTCCTATTCCTACTCTTGTCGTTGTAGTGGATCCAAGCTTTTGGAGTTGTACACTTTTTGCTTCTACCTCGCCAGCAGTCGATTTGCAGTAGAAGTATGAGTCTGCTTCACTTGCTCCTTGTAGTGAGAGGCATTGTTCATGAGCTATTCTATTACTGCAGCTGCTCTTCCCTGTCTTTCCATTAGAGTCGTATGGTAAGGAATCACCAGCTGGTGCTTTAGTTAGTTCGTTGTGGTGTTGTTGCTTCTCTTGATGCTCCTTGTTCTTCTGTTGATCAAGGAATTGAAAAGGAATCTTCTCTTCTCGTGCTTGCTCATCAACATGCATGAACTTTGTACTGGGAACTCTCCGCTCTGTTCCAGTAGTCACGACGCTCATGTTCGTGAGCAGGAGGAGTGTTGTCACTAGCACAATCAGTGCGATTGCGACAGCGAACAAGGTGCTTGCTACAAACTCGGAGGATGAGCCGGAGTTTGAATCTGATGTTGATGATAATGATGACGTCATGAAAGTAGTCCGTCGGCTTGTAACATAGTCGCCAAGTTTTTTAATTGTGTTTGTACTGAACCAACTTGAGCTGGGAGTATTAGAATCATTGTCATAAGGATCATTTGTCACTTTTTGATCTTTAACTTGCTCAGCTTCAGCTTGCTCTTCACCAACTGAACTCGTTTCTGGCGAAGTATCACTTTTCCCATTTCCCTCAGTAGATGATAGTGTTTGCTCAGTGGATTGAGA
This sequence comes from Orchesella villosa, assembly GCA_036850725.1. NCBI lineage: Eukaryota > Metazoa > Arthropoda > Collembola > Entomobryomorpha > Orchesellidae > Orchesella > Orchesella villosa. The sequence continues at coordinate 55,089 of JAANSM010000013.1, read as the reverse complement.
AATCGTCCCTAACTCGCCCTCCCCTTTACCTCCAATTGCCAACAATAACAGAAGCTTCTCAATGTATTTACTCTGTTGGAAATTTATAATGTTGCGAAGAAAAGTTGGAGCTGGAGGAGTAGCTGTAGGAATGACACTAGCAGAGGAAGATGATGCTGATGATGCCTTTGTGGAAATGAAAACTGGAATATCATAGTATGATTGGAGAAGCCAACTTGCTCCACTCTTGAAATACTTGAATGCAATCACTGATTCGTAGAATAATTCGTCAAGGAGAAAGTTTACAGTGTGCATAGGTGACTTTATGATAAAGCCAAAGGTTTCGTCATCATCCTCATCATCAGCAGCAGCATCATCATCATCATGGACTTTGGCATTTATCAACTTGTCACAATGAAGACCGGGTGAAGAAGTAGTTGGTAATTCTTCCTGACTACTTTTTCCTATGTCAGTTACACTGCATTCAGGTCTATCATAATCCAAATATGTTTCTGCTTTTAGCATGATACCACTACCGGGTTTTTGACAAGACGGCGGCCACTCACATTCTCCCAAAGAAACTTTTCTCTCGGACTTGTTATCATGATGAGTTTCTAACAAAGTAGATGACGATGTCGATAATGATGACGGTGGCTCTAGTGGTGGCTGCAGCGGTGGTGTGACAGAAGAACTAGTTTCTGCATTGAACAAAGGAGATATGTTAGTATTAGGACTACTAGTTTCTGTTGCCACTTGTGTTACAGAAGCATCATTTCCTGGTGCAGCAAGTGTGTCCTCGGATGTAAGCAAAAACCCGGGATGTTCTCCTATGGGTGATGGTGGGATGGTTTCGAGTGTTGTAGCTTTGAACCCTTGTGAAAACTTGGGCCAGCTACCACTGCTGCTTCCTTTCTTCAGCTCGAATGACTCGAAACTGTAACGCCGTCTGAGACCAAAAGAGCTACCACCATTGCTGTGCAAAGGTTTTGTGGCTGGTGGAGATGGAGAGGAGAATAGGGATGAGGATGAAAGTTCCAAGGACTTTCTTTTACATGAGGAAAAACTCGTGCGCCTAGTCCTCGTGGTGTATGAGTTATTATTGTTTTGGTTATCCGTGCTACTCAAGTTATTACCATTTGATGATGTTCTGCAATGAAGCGGTGATAATGATGATGAGGTGGTTGGGGCGTTGGTAGGAGGAGAGGAGGATGGAAATACACCATTTTTGGTTTGTAACGTTGTGCAACTCATTTTTAATTGTTTTTTCTTTACTTAAAATTGGCACAGATTAGCAAGTAAACTTTGGAAATTATTTTCACACTGGACATAAATTTTACAAGGATTTCGTATGACAGTTCATTCACTCCAAACTTAAACTTTTGTAGCTTCTCGTTTTATATAGCACAGAAAAGCTAGGGAAGGAACAAAAGAAGGCGGTCTTTGTTCACGCCATAATTTATCTTCAAATGTGGAGGTAGAGTTTTTCATGTGCATTTTTAAAGAGTCCGAATTTCCGCTTCTTCATTATTCCTCCTAAAAAGGATTTTAAACAAAACTGAAAATGAGTGAGGGGAAAAGTGCTTCATAAAATATTTTCATGCTTCTCTTTCCTCCTCAGTAAATAAGGGTATTTCGTATGAAATGCTTGTAGTGAAAAATTGCCTTAACTTCTCTATGAACCTAGCTACCAAGCAGTGATTCACGATTGTGAAGATCGCGTAGCTTATGTATTCCTTTCCTTGGTTTCCCTATGTCATTCATTCCTGATTTTTAGCATTTTAACTACAGCAGTTTATACTCAGCGAAAATTGGCACATACATAAGCACTATGGAGTATTTTACAATGGAATGGAAGGGCGAAAAGAGTAAGGCAGTTTTTGAAACATGTTGTCTAATAGGAACGCAATGTTTCTCCTGTTTGTTTTTAATATTACCGGAGGGATACTGCCATTCTGTTTTCTCTTTTAAAGAGACGCACAAATTATAATGCCTAAATATGCGCGCTAAGTGCAAGTTATCTCATTGTTTTTTTGGAGTAGCATGCACGAGTTTCCTTTTTCCCATATAATAAAAGATGGTAAGTATGTATGAATGTATTCCATTCTTTTCTTGGTTAAATGTTGACATTGCTTTACATATCACATTCACAATAAAAAGTACACAGACTCGCACAATAGTTGAGTTTCGGCGTCACAAACGAGCCAAGCACATCACATTTTCAAAGAGCAATGGAATGAGAATAGAGTGTGTATGAAATGAATACTCTGAGTAGCTATACACATTTAATGTATATGTATGTATGTATGAATATGTATGTCACAAGCAAACAAACTCGCTCACACACACACACACAAAGGACCAATTTCGCCTTCAGTAAAAGTAACTTGTCTTCATCAACTGGAGAGAAATAACTGATAAGTTTATTATTTAAGCCGTCATTCAGACAAAATGGGCGTAATGGTGAATGCACACAATGTGTGTGTGGTATGTGCTAGGGTTATGTATGTATGGACACTTGTTTAAATATATTGGACATAATATCATTATACATAATATTTCTGCAAACTCTTCATCTCAATCTCAGTTTACTATATATAAAAAAACTAACGTTTTTGTGAAGCCTTGCATAGACGCGATGTGGGCTTACTTAGCAAACGTTGAGACAATGCCTTGCCCACACATAATTTCTTGTAAAAGAAGGTTCCAAACACTGGGTTTCCTTAAAATACCCCTTTTAACTTAAAAACTCATCTGTCCCTTTATCATAGAAGAAGGTAGCTTGGCAGCAACACTGGTGAAAAACTATGTTGCTTATCCACCCAGATTTAGAAACGTATGTCCGTATTTTACATACTTGAGTCTGTATAATATGTTCAAGACAGTTAATAAACGAGCGTAGCAACCAGACCAGAGCTTTTTTCCCCTTGTGCATTTTTATGTATATTGTGTGTAGTATCCATCTTTTCTAGCATCCCATGCGGATCACTTTACTTTTACTGCTTCAAGGGATTTCTCATTTAATTTCTCAACGGGTTTGTTTTGTTACAATCATTTTCCTCCTTTCTTGCTTTCTCTCTCTTTAAAAAAATTGTGTGCATGTGTGTCCATGTTTCTGAAAGAAAGTATATGTCCATAGTGCACGTAGCAAATGTTCACACCAGGGTATAAGTGTAGAAAACGTAACGTTCTACATAAGAACAGAACATAGATATGGGGTAAAACGTGACGAGATGAGATGAGATGGTTTTCTTCTTATCACTTATATTATCCTACCAGAATCCAATAAACTTTCGTCTCTGTTGACAAATTTGATGACGCAATATTGTGCGACGCTCACAAACGCCGGAGACTTTCATTATTATGATTTTATTATATGGTTGTCATTATACTAGAACACTAAATGGAGAAGAGAAAAAGAATATAGAATAATGGAACATAAAAGATTGTCACTACACGCTAAGATGACAAAAATCTGCTAAACACATATTATTTTTTATGAGCAGTCATAGCACACCAGATTTTTTAGTATCCGCAAGAGATAATTCACTCATTGAATGACAGAAATTGTCCACCTTCCTTGGGAATACTAATACACAACTGCGACATTATTGTTATCTAGAGCGAAATCTGTTGTTGTTTCGAAGCTAGCTTCAGTCGCTAGCATACTGACAGCCTTTTGCTTTTGTGGGTATGAGAGTATGGATGCTTTTGGCAAAGGCGTCACTAAACCATATCATATAGTAAGTGATGAAATGATACAAATAAATAGTGGAGAAATGGTAATGATTCCCCATCTCATATCATGAACATTATCATTAGCATGTTCCAAGAGCAACTGGAATGCATGTATTTTGTAATGTGACCTACTACAAATAATGTGTACACAGGACAAAAAAACAGTGATGAGAGGAGAGAGAGAGAAGAGCGCCTACACGAACTGAAATGACAGGTTATTCCCTTATGATAATAAAAAAGAGATTGGTTGGTTGTCTTTGGGTATGCCAGAACTAAAGCACAACACAGAACCCCCTTTTTTAATGAGTGTGGTATGCCCTAATAATAGCAAATAGTTACATATAGAACAGGGTGAATCGTGCATAAATATCAGTTACTATTTTTTTCTCTTCATGCCGATTGCCCGATGAAGAGGATAATGGGAGTAATGATAGACTCATCAGCATACAATTACAGTTTGCTGTATAATAAAAAAGACTACAAATGTGTTGGGTAACCCACTTTGTGAAGACGACGTCAAACGTTTTACGCCTCACAAAATTTGAGGCATTTTGAGGCAAAAGGAATAAAAGAAATATTCGGGGTGATTCGAAACAAATCGTGTTTTGAACCCGTCGTCGGGTCGGTTGAGACAAAACAGTCATTCTCTATAAATTGCAATGATATTACAATATAATTGTCAACCTTTGCTACTTCTTTATTTGCTGAATTTAGTGCAGATTTTTTTGGCACTCCTATGCAATTATATTGTCAATAATGAAGAGGTTAAGTTAAGATAAAATAATAAAGGTATTACGCATCGTTTTATACTGATGTTATTTCCGTCTTAAATTTTATCGCTGTTTACAGCGTAAAATTTGAGAATGCCTTCATAATTTATTTATTTACTTAAAACTTGTTCGCCCAACTCTGACAATCAAACATGTCGAGTGTTGTTTTTAATTCGATTTATTCCAGGAAACAAAACTGTCTACAATGAGTAAGTATCTATCGTTTGCAACTGCGTGTGACCTCATGATGACTGCACGCTCCAGGCTTTACCTTGATACACAACACCCCTGTGTTTGCTAGCAAAGCAACTTCTTTCAGTGTTGACACTGACAAAAGAGAGACATTGATCACTTTCCTATGTTGACTCCCAGTTGGGTTCCTTTACAATCTCATTTCATCCTCAGTTTTCAGACTTGAAATGCAAAATGGAGACAGGAAGTTGAATCTTAGAGATTTGATCAGAAAATGTATGGGTAAATGTTCAAAGTAGAATGAATTTGCTCATATTTCATAAATTCACACTTTATATCTTCCCATGTTTCTGATATCTACAACAACACTCGCAAATATTTATTCTCTTCTTTTTTTTATGTCTTGAATAATTCAAGATTTATGAATTGCTTACATCATCATCTTTTATCTCTTGCATGGTAATTTGTAATAGTGTAGGTGCAGATACATACCAGATTTTAATATCATAAGAATAGTAAAGAGCCATCATTTTTTTATTATATAAAACACTTAAGACAATTTGCATGTTTCACCATTTCTGCAACTGAGATAAGGAGGTCAATAAAATAAAAGAGAGATTGAATTGTAATGGTTTCCTTTGTTGTGCATCCCATACCAACAAGCGTTCATTCACTCTTTTTTTGTTGCGTATTATTTTACCTTCACACTTCTCTTGATTACCATGCTGTCGTCTGATTGACGGTCGGATAAAGTCAAAGTCAGCTGAAGAACAGCTAGTTGATATGTAAATGTATATTCATCGATTTCCTAAATCAGGCAGGTAAAGAACAGCAGATCTATTTGAGCTTCATTGACTGTCCACAAAAATCTAAAATGTAAGCGCCTGCTTTTCACTGAAAAACTAAATGTAAGACGCGAACGAGTGAATGACGGCAAGATTTGAGTTAAAAGCGTAGTATAGTAGTAGAGCGAAGATTGTGAAGAATGACAAAAAGGAGAAGAGGATCGATTCTTTGAAATTTTATCCAATTCATGTTATTTCATACAGTGTATCAGACTCATATTTCATGCTCCAGAAAACAACAGGAGACTCATATCATGCACACTAATGTAGTAAATAGTTTTAATGGGAATTGTAAAAATGGTAATATATTTTGCTCTGGCCTTGATCCTTGCTCAGGTTTGAACTCGAGCTTTTCATACGAAATACAAGAGATAAAACAAAAATACTGCTTCGTTTCTTCCAAAATGTGCTTACATGTGCCAGTTTATTATTTACTTCTTGGGCCATCATGGAAGTATATTTGTCTTCATCATTCGTTGTCAGTTTGTTTCAATTTTTTAGTGAAAACAACTTTTAACATCCTGTTTTGATAAAGTAGTCACTGTCAACGTGTGTTCATTAATTCCACGAATTTTCTCGCCTACGAAAATACATTTATGTGCTACTCGAATGCGATTCTTAAGCAATAAAAACGCAAAAATAACTAGTTCAAATTAGAAATTGGTCATCTTTTTTTGTATATAAATCCATTGAAAAAAATTATGGTTCTATTGTTTCATTGTATCAAGAAATACCATAAAGACTTTTTGGGCTTTGGTTTGCTGCATGTTATATAGTTACATCATTCAGCATCAATTTATAGGCATAATTAAGGTCAGCTTTATACAAAATTTATACTTAAATGATTCATTTGAGCAATCAAATGCCGCCTATTCAAAGTTTAGTCATAAATTGTCAGCTGTCAACTACTGTCTTACAACCTTTAAATAGGCATTACTTCATAAGTACTTTTACATTCATGGCATTTGGCATGTATCAAGATTTCACATTTCTGATTTTTTTGTAGTTGAAAAATTGAAAGACAAGTCGTAATCTTTTGACGGACTCCAGCCTTTTTACTTATCGTTAGTATTACAAATTTACTAACGTTTGTTTATAATCACGTTAGTAACCGTGAGAGAAGTTAAAGACCCTGGAAACGTATGCTTAGTCCGTATGAAGTGTCAGGAATTAGTGTGAATATGGTTTGAAAAGAAAAAGAGGACACAAGAAATGGCAAGTTTTAGTTTCGGAGGACGTTAAAAGGTACATGGTATGCCGGATTGCATAGTCGAGGTTGATGCTTTCAATTGATTCCTAATGTAAGGCAACCGTTCCCTAAATCCACGTTTACATAAGTTCCATTCTATCGCATTCCATTTGGAGCAGTGGTCTCATTCATCATCAAAAGTTGTTAGCTTTACTAAAGCAAAGTTCTATTGTAAAAGGTGATGTGTTAAATGGGTGCCATTAAAAACATGTGAGAATATTGTGCAGGCGTAAGACGATGTACATTTCTCATAAGTATGATATGCGACTCGACAACAACTTAGGTATGTATTTTCTAATTCTCTTTCTTTGCTTGGTTGTAAACACACATGTTTTTAAACGGTAGCACAAATTAATAACACGGTTTGTAAACACCGCTGCAAAAATTTAATATAGGAATTCTAAGTACGGTTGCCATTCTTAGAGAAAAGGCTAAGCCGTTCTTTAAACTGCTTCAAAAAAAATTACATTTAATAAAAGCATTTACATTTAGCAAAAGAGTTTATCTCATCCAGTTGAATTCCATTGATCTGATGCAAGTAAGATTTTTTCTTTGAAAACATTTTCAATCTTAATGGAACAGAGTCTACGAATGGCTTGGCCAACTTTATTCCTAATTCAATGCATAAACTTATGTAAAATTCTGCCCTCTCTCCTGAAAAGAAACTATGAGGAAATCTTCGCATCTACGTCATATTATACTTAAGGTGCTAAGCTTAAACTTATGATAATATTATATAAATTTGCTCCGCTTGTAAATAAATCAGAAAAGTAGTTCCGACGATGAAAAATGACGCCTTCTCAAAAGGTAAAACTTTAAACTGGGCCGGCTCACTCATTTCAAAGTGAGGAGAGATTGTTCAAAAAGAAAATAATCATAATAATATTACGTAGTCAAACTCACATAAAGCATGTCGTGTACACACACGCCGTACCCAAATACAAAGAAAAAACTAAAATTGAATTACATCACTCACGTTATAGCACACTCGCATTTGCAAACCAACAACCTAAACCCAACCCATCTCATCCTTAGATGATGGGAAATGAGTGCTCACAAAAAGCAGTCTTCTTTACTTATTCATATGCTCTCAACGACGACGACGATTCCATTTTAGTGCAGTTTGTATTGCGAGAAGCGGCGCATTTGGCGTTGATAACAGATCACTTTCCTCCAAACTTCTTGTGTCTGTGTATGTAAATGCTTTGCTCATGTTGCTCTTCCTACTTTGCACACACACACAAACACTCACGGCTCCAGAAGAAAACAGCTCATATATTAAATAATATAAGTAGGTAATACACTCGGTAATAAACAAACTAACAAGTCTTAGCGCTAACCCAGCATGGAAGATTCTTGTGTAGTTTTTGTTACTTTTTTATGTGTCTTATTCATCAATCAACACTCCACTCCTTTACGACTTCAGCACATTTGCACTTTTCTTAATAAATATTGCATTACATGCATATGGGATGATATGGAAGATGACGATGATAAAAGTGCTCTCTCACTCAGGCCTTGTGTCTCTTCTCTCTCTATAGGGAACTTGACTGGAGCCTGTGTGTGTGTGTGCCCATTGTTTGTTTACTTAGCAGCCTTTCAAAACAAGTCAAATCAACGTGTTTAGCTTCGCAAAATAAATATAGTAAACAGATGCGCATGTTCTTGGTGGCACTTAAGATTAGAGCAAATTGCCACTGCACTCACGAAGGGTAATCAAGGGTGACCGCTCTTAGGAATGTTTTCTTTGCCCAATTTACATCACAAACATCTTCGACGTAGTTTGCATCACTTTGGTATGTACGGGCACGTATAAAAGACTGAGTGTGAGCTGACTAGAAGTTGGTCTGCATCACTATATCAGAGAGCTGTGATTACCTATATTGTTTAATCCGCAGACAGATAAATGTTAAAGAATTATCAAGTGAGATAAAAGTGGACATCGACACTCGGATATATATGGGTCGCCTTAAAATACAGTCAGATAAAAATAGTCATTCAATGAGCAATGATAAAAGTTGGAAATAACTTTATAATGATGAGTGATAGAGATGCATTAAGTAGAGAGGGTTTCACTATCAGAGGAAAGTTACCGCAGGAATTCCTTGTGTGTGCTTGCTAATCTAATCGAAAGTTTGTGTGGAAAATGCAATTATTATTACCTCTGACAAATATGTCTATTTACATACAAAAATTTACATTACGAGTAAACAAGTGATCATGACAAAACACAGGAATGAGTAGAGTTGTTGGAGTTTGAATAAAAAGAAGAGTTTCCAGTTAGACAAAGGCATTTGTGAATTCATTTGTGTTCCTTTTTTTCTCACTTTTTTTATCAATATCAACAGTTTGATAGTAATGCACCTTCTCAAAAGTAGCTGGAAGCCACATGCAATATGTTCATTAACTTCTTTTATGATCAAACTCAACTCAACTCAACCTAGGGCAATGATGATGATGAGGTGCTTTGAACTAGCGTAAATATAAGTGAAGAGAGCATAGAGATCATCAAAACATCATTTAATAATACTACTCAACAGCTCACAATTTTTTTTGAAAGCTCAGCCTTTCAATGTCATAATTTGCTCTAGATTTAAAAAACGGGCACATTCCTCTCACTCATGACAGAACAATAGATTGATGACAGGAGGTAGTGTGGTTAGGTACATATACATAACATTCTACAACCTATTCAATGCTAATTCAGTTCAGTGAGGAGGACAAAAACTGTTGCAAGAAACACCATGAAATTCCGACTCACTATATTATATAAGAGTTGGTACGAATAATGAAATCTTTGTGCGAAAAAACGAGAGCAAAAAGTTTGGGTTGGGGGAAACGGATTTGCTCAAACTGTGAGCTTCTTAGTACAAAAAAAACGAGGAGTTGTTAATTCATTGCCACGCCACAAAGATAACAGCTTTGGCGTTCATCATCTCTCTCATCCATAAAACTGTCGTAGAAAAACATTATTTATATACCTACACATACTTTTTAGGATGTACGTTGCAGGCATGTCTAGTTGAGAATAATATATATATATATACCTCTATCCAGCAACAGTTTTACTAAACTCATGATGAAAGGATAATAACATTATGATGGTGTGGCAAATGCGAAGCAAACCTACTAAAAACCTATTGCTATCATGTTGTTAGATAACCTAAATTATTTAGACCATCATCATAATACACAATATTTAGTCAATTCAAGGTTGACTGGTTCTCTCTCTCTCCTTTTGTTTGCGTTTTTGTGCAAGTATAAATACGCATTGAGCGTCTCCAATAAATATATATAACAGCTTTGCTAAAAGCTGCAGAGAGCTAAAACTTGTTCAAATGAATCCTCTTCGGCAATTGTGTAAAGTAGGTACTTTTGCAAGTTGAAGCAGAGGTGAGGCTCAACTCACTTTAATTTAGCGGTCCAGACTACAAATTTAAGTTGATGTTGAAGAAAAAGACATTGTATTCGTAGTTATACAATGTATTGCATGATAGAAAATCAATTTGAGGTACAAAAACTGTAAATCCTTCGATTTACAGTGCCAATTGTCAATGCGTGCTCGTAAAGTAATATTTTTTGTGTGTGCCCGCTGGCACATTCTAGTTAGCTACTAAAAAGTATATTCATTCACTTTTTAAAGAAGGTATGGGTATCTAGAATTAGATTAGGGATAAACTTGTTTAGGCTAGTCTGAAAAAATGTGCGATAATTTTCTTTCAATTTGCACGGCCACGGTATAAATATCCTAATGTCAATATCAGCCAATGCTTGAAATAGCCGTGCATCTTACTTTACTTGTAACAATTCACACTCGCGTGTGAAACTTTACTTTACGTATTTGATTGTTTGGAAGAGAAAAAAATGCTTGAAAGTGATTCCTGGTTAGGAAACTGATGCATGCGTTAGAAAGACAAGTGTAAGTATGAAGAAATGTAATTAAATCCTGTACTTAATTCTAATAAATTCAATTCATTAAACAACTAATAAGCCATTTATTTCCTTTCCTTTCGATTTTACTGCCATGTATTTCAATGAGCAATCTTTCTTAATGCTCTAAAGAAAAAGTTTGCAAAAAGTTTTTCAATCTAATCATTTTTACTAAGAAAAGCCATACAATCCTTTTTTTCTTTCCGATTTCATTCCCTCTTTCCGAATTTCTAATTTGGGGCAGATGACATAAGGGGGTTAAAAGTTTTTTTATGATTCGTATTGGCAGTTGTGACACGCTCACAAAAAAACCATGATTACTTTAACTTTTAAATGTAGCGAGCAAATACATGGAGAAAATACTTTAGTTTTTATTGCAATTTCACCAAATTATGCATGTTCGCCTAGCCCTATAAAAAGTAATTCATAGAAATAGCCACACACATGTTCCAGCTATGTATCGAGTTTTAGTGAAATTGCTTCGTTAAGTTGTTACTGTTTGAGTTTCAAATTTGGAGTGTGTGTGAAGAGAACACTTTTTTGTATCTTTGCTGCGTAGAAGGGAGAAGAGTAAGGCCCGAAGGAAAGAGAGAGCTCGAAAGAAAAAAAGTTTTAACTGCGCTTTTTGTACACTCCAAAACTCTTTTTATGTTTTGCTTACTTAACATTTACGGATATACATTTATTCATAGCGTTTGCCTCTAAAAGTGCCTTTTGAGGTCTTAATTTATAGAGAATTTTTTACTACCCTCATCTTTCCGAATAGAATGCCTCATCTTCTATATTTCGATCTGTGCAAATGCAATGTATGCAATGCTTTATGTATGTATATTAAACTAATATCACTTTCCTGCTTGCAAGTTTTCTCTTTCTTCTACAAAAGAATCACTATTGCCGCATTATAATTCCTGGTTCCATGTTTTGTAATAACGTAATGTTGAATGGGTGATGGTATATTTGAAGAGTTGAGTAAAAAATAAGTGTATATATAGTTACATATGCATTCTCACCACTTTTTATAGCTTCTTAAGCAGTAATCTTTAAGCATGCCAGACATGGTGATTCCGCTGCGGCTCCAGGAAGTTTTTTTTACAGCCTTATCGGTTACTCCGTCTGTTCTCCTCTTAAAGCAGTTGCATTATTCAAGTTAATGACGTTTCACATGATATTATACCTCTCGTAACTTCTCTCTTGGACTCTCTGTTCAGAGGGCTTGGCAAGGAGGAGCGTGTGCCCTGAAAGGTGATGAAAGCAATTCGTTAATCTACACATCTTGTTACATGTCAAATGGAAAATGCTTTATACTTTTATTCAAACTTTCCAAGGAGAAAACTATTAAAAGGGGGTCTTTACGTGTGTAACTCTTGTAACCTATTTTTTTATTTAGCACTTGCAAAATGTTCAAGAAGAAAACTACTTTTTGAAAAGTTATCTAACAGATTCCATTTTCCAGGTAGACATGAATGATGCATTGATGCAGATTGTTAGTCAAATTGAATTGAAAACTTGCATAATTTGCAGTTTCATCATTAGTTTTTAAAATATAATAGATAAAGTTAAACTCTTTTTGAAAATGTACACGAGCGAAAACTCCGTTTGATATCTCATGAATCGGAAATTCTTTTCAATTTTTCTTAGAAATTTCAATATTATTGTTGGTGTTTTGGGATCCAAGAGAGGAAACAGACCGTGACTTTATTGTGTTTGAATTTTGAAAAGAAACCTTAGTCTCATTCTATCAGTTTGTAACAAAAGGAGCTCCAAGTTTTCCCATATACAAAGCCCCAGCAGAAAATGTAATTTATAGGATGGCGCTCATCCAACGAAGCCCTCTTGTGTATTTAATTGCATCAAAATTCAGAACGTATTGTGAAAGAGAAAGAGGGAGAGAGTTCTTGCAACAATAAAGTTTTCCTCTTCCGTGTATTTTGTAAATAAAAATGGGCATCTATTCACCCACCCATGGTCACCACTTTTGTATGAGCTTCTCTCTGGCTAGTTAGGATTGGAGTGGGCTTTCAAATCAGAATCCCTACAACATTATTATTTCTAATATTCGCGTTATGACTTCCTCTCAGGAAAATAATGAGCACGTTGACTATATCCTGGACACTCAAACATGAGCTACTTTTCGAAAAATGAGATATTTGCTACCAGAAAATTCCATTTACTAATTAAGGAACGATTTTTCCTTCATTATACTTTCCATTCCCACACAGTAGCGCTAGCGCTACGTAATGTTGGTTGGTGCTAACACTTTTTTTATTTTCTACCATCCCGATCCTTTCTTGTCGAGAATATGGGTATTCTGCAGATACACGGAGCGATAAAACTGCGACAAAGTTGTAGAACCAACCACCCATTACCACCAAACTGCTCTAGAATTGATATGAGAATCTCTGACTTCCATTTTTGCAATTAGTCTCCATCTGTCACACTATAAACAAGCAGGGTTCTCCGTATCCCGTGTTTAAAACAAACATGGACCATGTTATTCCTTTTTTTTATTCCTTTTCCTGCAAAGTTTGCTATTCCACTGGGTCCGCTTTCTTTCTATCTTCATCGTCATTAGTGAGTAGAAGCAGAGAATATTAAAGGGCAGAAATCATGATATAACAAAACATATTATGTTTTCTTTTCACTTTTATATAAACAAAAGAGTAGATTTTTTTAAACAATCCTAACGTGATATGAAACAGACGGGAATTCGTAATAATAAAAAATCTGAGCTAGCTACTTACTTGTCGGCTAAGTATGAAATGAGACAGTTTTTTGGAACGAGTTCTCAGTTTGATGAGAAAGTTCTCATTAGGAGATATCAAGCCGGAGAATTTTGCTAGTTGTTATTGTTTAAAAGATTATATCTCTTGCTAACTCGTTACGGCCCCATCATTATGTTTTTTAACTGGCAAAGCACATTTAGACATGCATAAAATTTCCCAATTTTGCAACTATTTAGTTTACAAGAATGATGTATCAACTAAAAGGGATGGAATCATTAACAACTGCGTAATTTCTTGCTTAATTAATGGGATATCGTGCCCCTAATTTGTAAAATTAGTATTTAATTATGTTAGTTTTGCTAATTTACCATTTTCGAAATATCCATGTGGGTTTTCCTAATTAGCGAACGTTGAAATTGGCTAAGCAGGCTTCTCACCTACACGTTTTCACCTTGTTTTGGGAAGAAAAAGTGGAGCTGAGCTTGGGTGAGCTATTAATTAATAATTAACGAAATGGGTTGGTTTCATAAGCATCATTTAATTCCATTTCCCTGTCGTATTCCGGTCAACTACATTATCCTTGTTTTAGCTCGAGGAAGAAAGGAGAATGATTACTTTTCTCTTGTCCGATTAAAGGGTTTGTATCACTCGGAGCACTTCTACGCTGCTGTAAATCTCCCATTGTTTTGCTTTCACCTGATAGAAAAAAAGTCGTTTGTTTTGATGACGTCGTCACCCGTCTCTCCTCTCACGTTCTCACCCTATGATTTTGTGAGTTTCTATTCGCAATCTAATTTTGCTCGTGTAATCACCATAATAAACTGAAACTAGAGAGAGAAAGGGAGAGAGGAAAGGAGTCTTCAATAAATGGAAATAAGGTGGGTTTTTGTTACTCTCGTTGGATATATTGTTTTTCTTCCCAATTTATCGTCGGAAAACAGTACACGGGGAAAGGAAATGGGGAGAGCAATTTGATATCGCTTTCTTCTCTTGTTTTCTTCACATATTGGCAAGTATTACACACAAGCTCATGCTTGCTACTATGTACTTACTCACCAATACAATTCACACAATAATATTCTTCTCCTTTTTTATATTTTGAAGTGGTGCTAAACATGAAGCTGAACAAAGTCAAGTCAGGTCAGGTAAAGCAGGTGCAATACTTCACAATTACACCTTTTCCTCTTGAAGATTAGTCGTAAATTTTCATAACGAGCTAATCAACCGAGTTTTTTGCACTTTACACACCATTCACAAGAGCACATATGAAGCATTCTCTCAATATATCACCCACTCTCTCCCGTATATATACACGACGCGTGTGTGTCTTCTAAGCGTATGTCTATGATCCGTTCTCTAGAAATCCAAGGAAAGTAATAAAACGCCGTTTTGCTTCTCACTCACAAGGCTAATGTTGCTGCCTCTTCTCCTGGTGTTGCTTTTCTGCCTGCCCCAACCAACGTTAATTCGAAGAATGGCAAAAAGCGGCTGCGAAAAGAGGAGGAGAATATGAGCAAGCAGCAGGGCAGAAATTCTTGTCGTTTTTTAAAAAGTACATAACCCATGTGTGTGTATATATCCACATGAATGCAATGTATATTAGACCGTTGTAAATAGTCTGGTTTTGAGAAAATCTGGTTGAGATAAAAGTATAAAAAAAGAGAAATCGGGAGAGCAGACCAAGCTAAAGGCAGGCCGTGCACAAAAATCGGAATTTTTGGTTTTGCACATTGCGATAGAGCTATGTCCATATATAATTCCTTACATGTCTACTCTCACTTATCATTAGTTTATCACGACTGGAACTCGGAGAAGAGTGGATTTCTTGTTTTTGTTCTTGGGGTATGCTGCAAAAATACCTTAATGTAATGTAAAAAAGAAGTGAATGAAAGAGAACAAGACGCACGTATATTAAAAGGTATCAGTTATTTTTTTAAGTAAAGTCAAATAAAGAATGCCAGTTGGATTTTAGTGATAGTATCAAACCCAACATTCCTCCTTTTCTTCAGATCTTTGAAGCGACCTTTCCTCACAGACTCTCTCCTTCTGCTGGTGAGAGGAGGAAAAAAGGAGTTAGTTGTGCAAAAAGTTAGGTAACGTAACGTAGCGTAGCGTTTTACGTGCCGCCGCGTGCTCCCCAAAAACTATTAAAGGAATAAAACAAAGAGGAGAGTGGAAAACACCGCACTATGCTCATTCTCCACCAGTTTTACGCTAGTCAAGTGATGATGTTGCTAAAAACTATGTATCCATTGCAAACATGCACAAACACATATATACACACAAACATTTCACTTCACAATGTTACCACCACCACACACCGTATTTTTTTTACCGCATACTCACAAACAAAGCACACTTGAATTTTATTACCGGACCACAAACATAAGTATATTGCACTGCATTATCGTGTACGCAAGACGCCATTATTTGCTGTCGTCGACACACGGAATCATAGTGTGTATAAAAGTACATGTGCACTTTCTCGACTAATCCACAAAAATGAGTGGAAAAGGAAATGTTGGAATGACGGAATGTAGCTTAGAGGCATTTTCACTTGGTGCTCTCTCTCTCTCTCTTTTAATATCTTGTGGAGAGACCTGGACCGCACACACACGTGAACTTCACTTCACCCCGAATACCCTACGTAACCACCAACGTTGCGTTTCCCACAAGGAACTAGCCAACCCTCATCTTGTCTTCATCATGATTACATGCATGAAATGCAAATTAGTAATCTTCTTCTGTTGCTAAATTCTGTTTTAAGGAAAGAGAAAAGTGGAAGTTCATAACTGGACCAAAATGTTTTGACAAAGTTATTAAGTGAATGGAGAATAAGAGAGACAAATCATCAAGGGTCTCCTCTTCTCAATACCTCCGCTCTCGTTTCACTCCTTTTCACAACTACACACTGAGAAAATCACCAGTTTTCCACGAGAACCACATGCACATAGATGGTAAAGTGGAGGAGAGAAGGTTTTTGTTTGCCAAAAACTTGCTCTTTTCTTCCTTCTGACTTTTACTGACTTTCTTTCAAGACAGACCCAAAAGCAACTCAAGTCACTTGTACCCAATAGCATCGTTGTGTATATCGCTTTATCCTTTTGCTTTTTCCTTTATAAGTAAATACATGCAATGCAATGTGTATTATCTTCTGTGATATGAATAGAATGATGCCAAGCGAATGTATGCTAGTCTAGTGTGATCTTGGGATTTTTTTTCAAAGAAAATAACCAAGTTTGCTATTCATCTTTTACCTAAATATGACGACAGACTACTCTTACGGCTATTTGGCTTCCTGCCTGCCTGTAGCTATTTACCACGAGTAGTCTCAAGATTTTCTAGGTGGTGAAAATACATACCAACAAGACAAAACCACGGGGAAAACAGAATCTGAAGATGAAAAGTTCCATTTGAACATTTAGTTTTTTTGTCGGAATGGGATGAATATTTTTTCAAGCGAAAATGAATAAGGAATCATAACGGAGGAAATATGAATGGATGGAAATAGTAAGAAGAGAAAAGAAATCGTTCCTGCAGATAGATAAGAATATGATCAAGACTTAAACACAATACTGCCAACGTTTTTTTTGAGTTACACTCTATTATAGCATTATGGAGCGAAAAAAAATGAAGGAAACTTTGCACAAGGCTATTTGCTAGGAAGACACCACCAACAAAAAAAATATATATATCTTCACTTCATTCCCTTCTTAGTTATCGTCTCTCTGTTTCCATAAAAAATGAGGATGAGATGAGGGTACGAGAGTTCCTTACCCGTTTCTTGAGTCGATTCACGATGTAACCCCTTTTTTCAGAGAATATGAAATCCCTGGAATTTATACATGTGTGTTACACATACAAAAACTGTACCGTTGGGGGTATCTTCTTTCCCCGTCATCTATAATGTTTCATATGAAACTTGTCTTGACTCAAATTTTGTGCAGTTCAAGCATGCAATGCAAGCTTTTCTTTCAAATAAATAGGAGAAAAAAATAAATATATCTGTGCAATCTACATTCTGTCAGAGTAAAAATTGTATTTATTCATCAAATCAACATGTACAAGTCAGAAATGTTGTGTTGTATGTGAGTGAAGCTCTTGTTTTTTTTGTATGAATTAGAATAGAACTACTTTAAGAGGAACATTTGATAGTTTTCGTGGACTCAGTCACACACACATCAAATCAACTTGAAGAGAGAGCTAGATAGATAGATAGATAGAACAAATAAGAAATGGGAAAGAAAACTTTATTTCATTGAATAACTGCCTTCTCTTTATTGGGTTAGAGAGAGTATACAGATTATATGCATCGCTTTGTTTCTATTTCCTCCCAGTTGTCATTTTCGTTTCATTTTCTTTCCTCCGAAAATTGTATTGCACATTTTGGATAGATTCATGGTTGCTGAGTTTGGGTTGGCGGAGAAAGGAGTAGGAGAAGCCAAGCCACGGAAGTCATCATGTATTCCATGCGATGAACTGTGATGGGGGAAAGAAGAGAAAAAGCTGCGGCTCTTCACATTCACATGATGTGTGCTCTTCCATACTTCTGCCCATTTCTACGTAATTTTCTTGGAAAGGAGAATAGTTCATATGTAATTCAATCCAAACATATGAGTTATATCCAAGAGTCAAGACAAGTTGGGGAAAAAAATTTTCATGGAAGTCCAAATGAAAATAGGACAACTACAGGAAAGGACAAAGGTTCCCACTTGTACGAAAATACTACGAAAATACTAGAATTTATCAACATATATAGTTTTGAAAGGAAATAGCTACAAGCTTAAAGCATGAGCTTGCCCCATAAATACAATCCTGATGCAACACAACAGGAAGAAAAAAAATTGGTTGGTTTCGTTTCATGTTTGAAGATGTGAGCAAGTATGTTGTAATGGTAATGCTAATGCGTAACAAAAGAAAGGGAATGAAGTGGCAGAGAAAGAGAGAGTGAAAATACGAGCTTCGACATAAACCAATCGAATGAATAAAATCGTTGTTAAAGCTAGCAAAAAGAAAGAGTTGATATAACAAAAGTACAATAACCGTCTCCTGTTTCCTTTGACAATCTCTTGTAGTAATGGGAAAACATTGTATGAAACTCAATGACATTTTTGGTATGGAACTCTATGTGAGCACATGAAACATGATATTATGTTGTATGATCACGCTATACTTGGAGTGTGTATCATTGACATTCAACATTACACCAAGTTATTATTTTACTACCTTCTTTATATCACTGCAATGTATGACATTGTAGGAGACATTGTTCTTTTTCCGTAGCGATGTAAGATTATACATGCTTAGCTGCTCTAATCTTCATGTTCTGACTCTGATCTCGAGTTTTACTGAGGAAAGTCATATCTTTGCTGTTCCGTTCTAGGGCCAAATATTATTTGGCAAGTGCTAGGCTATATCTAGAAGGAATGGACGGGGATTTTTTTGTTGCATAAAATGAAGGAATGTTATCATGGAGAAGAGATGGGATCAGAGATGCACAGTGATGATGGACTTTGTCAAACTTTGAGAAAGTAGTACAATGTTGATGGAAACTGAGGATGAGTAGTGGAGGGTTGATTCTACTGTCATCTATGTTGATAAATGTCTATGCAATTAATAGTAAAAAGAGACGATTGCTTCCAGTAGTTAGAAGTCAATCTATTGCCATTACTCTTTGATGTATTGTGGACATTTGTATTTGTATTTGCACGCTGTATTGGTAATGTATTAGGAACATGATGTAAAAAATGTTTACACCAATTTACGAAGGTTCAGCTGGAGCAAATGATGTACCGCTAGAAGTACAAAGAGGTGAAAAGTAATATACTTTTGGAGGAACATGATTCAACATTGATACACCTGCAAATGCTTCTAGGCTTATGCTTTGTACAAGTATGTGAGCATGAGAAAATGGTCAAACAGTCAAATAAAGTACCTATTGAAAGTTCCAGCTCACCGAATCGAATTAAATACTTATACACGTTAGAAACTCATCGTTGATCGTAAAATTAACTCATGCGCTTTTGATTGGAAAACCACAAATGTACAAAGGAAGTCAATCCTTTTATCCCTAAAACTTGTTAAAAACTCTTGCATGTAAATTTATTCGAACATATTTGTATTGAACTAAGGTTAGGTTAGATGATATTCCAGTTATTTGTATTACGTATTATTGAGTGTAATAAAATCAGATTCAATACATTTGTGTAGTGTAGTGTAGTGCATAACGTGATTTTAAGTGGAATTAAGTTTTTATTCGCATGTTTGTACATGTCATGGCCAATCATCAACGGCTTACGAAAGTCATGGTTTATTTTAAACTACAGACACGGTGAGTCCTAAAAAAATTTTCCGAAAATTCCTAAAAAAAATCAGTCAATCGACATGAATCATTTCAACAGACATTAACACTGCCTGACGTTTTAAGTAGTTTGAGATTACGGATCTGCAGAACTGACGTAAGAAAGTTTCCGACTTTCTCTTTCTGGTGATGAAAAGCATTCTGAGCGGAGATATTTTTATATGAGAAATTGTTCAAGTGAAATGGTAAAAAATATGTAGCTTTATATAACTTAAGCTCATTTTTCTTCAAAATTATTAAACAGGGCAGAGACATAAGTAATATGAAACTTCAACCCGTCTTGCTTAACAATTTGATCTAATCTGTCATTTGAAAGTCATGAGGGAAAACTTTTTCATCTTAGAGAAGACTTATTTGCTTCCTTCTCTTTCCTCAACTGTCACAAAAGAGCTTACAAAATAGCAACAGGTTTGGCTTTTGGCTACAGAAAGTCTTTCCCAATTTAACTTCTAGTTAGTTTCCTTTAGATATCATAAACATCATATTATTGTGAACTATAAGGCCATTCCTAAAGTACGGGAAATAAGTTGCCGTTAAGAATCTTAAAGTTGTCTTTTAGAAATCCATATAATTCCTTGGCAATTCATGCAATTTGAATATGATTGATTCATAATGAAAACTTCGTGCTTTATTTATTTTTATACAATTTTAAAAGACGAAGGTGAAGTATGTTTAAGATGAGCCAAATTGTAAAGATTATATGCAAAATAAAGTGTAGCCAGAACCACAAGAGAAGAGTATATACTTTTGCATTTTCCATTTAATTTCAAACAATGATACGAGCACATTAGCAAAATAAATGTGCTTTTGGAATCCTCTTTTTGTTTTCGTATTTTAAGTTCATCATCGGATCTGAACTTACATTTAAATAGATAGACGCCAGATACATAAAGATTTTAAAAGTCATCGAATGTATTATTAATGTAGAAGTAGTAGTACGTAACAGTTCAACTTTCCTCTCGTCATATAACAATGACATGATCTCTCACATATCTTTACACTCCATTTAAATTTGTTTTCAATAAGATAATAGCCCACCTACCTTTCACAAGTTTTAACTTGTTTTTTTTCTTCAAAATTCATACCTTGGTACTCGTCGTCATACCAATTTAGCCCAATTTATCATCACGGTTCAGGGACAAGATTACAATTACAACACAGATTTGACCAGTCCTTCAAAAGCTTGGTTTCTCTATTAATAACATATTATTTAATTTGTTCAAAGTACATTATGCCTGAAAAAAATTTAAATGACTGTTTTTATAATCCCAATTCACAAATTGGCAGCCATATAAATCAAAATGTAGTGATTTTTAAGCAAACTAGTTCAACATATATAGAACACGTTGCAATTTTTCACAAACAAACTACAGAGCGTACACACAGAGTTCTGAAACGGTTGCGTAATGTAGTTTTTAAAGGAATGACAATTTACAAACACTTTTTTATACTTTGTCTGTTTTCAACTTTTTTCCTGTGAAATTTTGAACTTTCCTTAAGACGAGACATTATTATCTTTGTGTACTACCATATCTGATATTATTCTCTCACAAAACTTGCTCTCGATTTAAACTTTTCACTCAATTTTCTGATTACTTTTATACATACCTTACAAGTTGTTCTCATTTCTTGTACATGTTTCTTTTTATTATATTATGCTGCATTTATATTTTTCCTGTTTACCCATTTTCTAACGAATAATGTTTTATCGAACCCGCTTGTTATCATGCATATTTATATACCATTAACGAATTGAGTAGAATGGTACCTTACTTATATGTATTTTTTGAATACATAACTTAGCTATATCATCATCATCAACATCCTCATATAACATCATGCAAGCTTAAACTAGAATATGTAACCTAAAGTATATGCTAAATTAGTATTACCAACACATATTCTAAAATATATCAGTGAAATTATTAGATGAGTAATAATCAAAATAAAATTTCTACACGGGGGTAAATTCTTTTACTTATACAAATACGAAGGTATATAGTCCTATCTAATTACGTTTCCCTGTTTGGAATACGTACGTAAGTCTGAATATTATTTGTTCGATCGTGAAACATAGATAGAATCTATTATTTATGCTGATTAATAAAACTAAACAATAAAATATATACACATTGGATGGGTAGCTATCTTACTCATCCACTAAATGTGAGCTAAAACATTCTAAAATAAAGATAGTCTACAAACAAACACACAGAAAAAATAACAGCCAAAAACATATTGTATTCTATTATAAATTTATGTAACGAAAGGTTGTTTTTAAAAATAGTACCTAATCAACTTGTTATATATTGATATTATAACTTGAATTGAGTGCACTTCTATTCTTTGTAAATTGCATAGATAGTTTTTTTGATTCGTTGGAACAATGGTTTCTCTAAACCTCGCATTACTTAAGTTTGCAGTTAACTCGTTTTTGTTCGATGAGCAAATGTGAATATTTTATCAAGGCGAATTTTTGTTTCTTTCTTTCTGCATCCGCACACAGGCACACACAACATACAACATACATTTATAAATGTTACGCGACTTAACATAAATGTATATATATATATATACATACATCTTTAACATTATTACAGACAGATGTAACATGACAGTCATCATCGTAAGTTACTTAACTAGCGAAAAAAACGTTGGGATTCATCATCACAAAAAAAGTTCAAAGAATAATAGTACAGTATAGAATAGATTTATATTGACCATTACGATAGTAAAGAATTTGATCAATAAGTGCAAGAAGTGATATATATGCAAAACTAGAGAAAAAAATTAGTTTGACTCATTGAAATAAATATTTCATTTCATAAATAAATGCTAGCGTAGCGTACGT
Source organism: Orchesella villosa (assembly GCA_036850725.1). Lineage (NCBI taxonomy): Eukaryota > Metazoa > Arthropoda > Collembola > Entomobryomorpha > Orchesellidae > Orchesella > Orchesella villosa. Next base: position 32,454 of record JAANSM010000013.1, on the reverse strand, counting down.
ACTCATAAAATTAAAGTCATCGGTTGATTTTTTGGAACACTTTTTCTATTATGCAATCAATAAGTCGTTGATATTTATAGTATTTTGCGAGATAACCTAGTAAACAACCTAATTATATATATGTATAGTTTCGAGACCAGACATTGGCAACAAATAAATCATTCAATTGACTTGAAAGTAAAGAGAATACTAATAATATTGAATTATATAGTATATGATAATCATATATACTTATCAACCACACACATATAATATGTACGCAAGTATTATGCTTCTAAATGCCAGTTTTATAGATATATATATATAATATTGTGACTTTCATTTTGATTCACAGCAATGTAATTCCATCATCAGTTTAAAGTATGATGGTTTGGAAACTGAAAATTGATAAAAATGACGAGACGGTACGCGACATGATGACGTGACATGAGCCTATTTATATAAGTATTTAAGCTATTTTTTTTAAACCTTATCAAATATATTCTAGCGTAAAATTGATTCAGTAGTATGCAAATATTATGCTCTGTGTCTTCTCTATCATTATGTTTGCAGGATGTAAAATACTACAGATGATAATAAAAAGGCCCCTTTCAACAAACGGTAAGATAAGATACAACCTTAGATACTTTAAATGAAAATGCAAGAATGACTATTATAACCGTACGAAATCAACACAGCTCTACCTACTACTGTCATGTGTAATTTAAGTGTGCATAGTTTGTTTTGAATGACGACTGGTGAGTGCAGCACTGAAAAAATTTGGTTATTATGAGAAGTGATTCCAACTCCAAAATTCCTTTTATAACGCTCTTGAGATTCCTTTTTTGCAGCAGTCCTATTTTCTTGTAACCAGTAGCTTATTCGTGATTGTTGTAATGGTATGGTGGGGCAGAAGCATTCCATCCCGCTTCTCCATGGTTATGAGTCCAAATATCTGATGTAAATGGATTGAATCCAAGACCCGCCTGCCATAAAACACAATTGATATGGTTGTCAATAAAATTTTACATTTAGTTTCACGCTATCAATGAAAAAGGAAGTAAAATATCTCCAGCTAAAGTACCTCAACTTCACGATGACTTTGTGGTACGTTAGCATTCCTCTGTCGAAATCCAATGTTGCCAAGTCCAACCCTTGGTGCTGAACCAACAGCAGCAGTATCTGAAAAACTGCTTGTTGAAGCTCCACTGTTTTCAAAAGATGTAGGCCATTTCGGTTCATTTGGGACGGTGATCCCGTTGTTTGGCTCCCAAATTTCGGATACATTCTGAACCGAGTTTGCTGGCGCAGATCCGAGAGGACCCCAGTCTGGAAATAAACCTGTTCGATCATTTGATAAACTGTCGCTTGTACCTGATGTTCCCGCAGTAAGTGCAGCTGATGATGTTGCTGTGCTTCCAACTGAAGACCAAGTAACATTTCCATTGTTTTCTGGTTTTGTGCTTTCCATTCCGGCTGGTGATTCAGATGCTCGTGACAGCAACCTCGAGGAATTGCTTGAATTCGCCATTAATCCCATATTTTCCATTCCATCAAAATAACCCAACTCGTTCCAGTTCTCTGTGGAAAAATAACCACAACAAATTTGAAATTTTTGGAATGATTTCTTATGCTTGACAAACATTTTTAAGTATTGTTATAACAGCTTACTCGCATTGCCTCCAAATGTTCTAGAATCTTCCCGATTTCCTGGTTCTGAGCGCATCCGTTGTAGATAATTATGAGTGGCACCATGATTTTGCATAGTAGCGGTACTCCCAGATGGAGCTTGAGAAACCTGTGAGCGACCTGCTGAAGAGTACACCGGTGATCTATAAGAAGTTTGTGGGTCATATCCAGCTGAATTCATTGGAAGTAAGTTGTTGAAAAGTTCCATTCCAAGATTGAAAACTTGTGATCTATCATTAGTTGGATTTCGGGGAGAATTTACATTCCCATTTCCATATGCCGAGCCAGTTGCTGCAGCCCCTTGAATATTAGGTGGATTGCCTCCACTACCCAAAGAAAAATAACCACCATCTTCTGCATTCCTGTTAGTCAAAGCGGGAGAAGAGCTTGGAGGAAAGCCATCAAAAATAGAAGCAAACGTTGGCATCATGTTCCCAGTTGTCGAGTACATTGGCATATCTCCATGTGCATTTGAAGATGAGGTGCCTGCGACAGAAGAAAAAGTCTGTGCAAGACCTGATTTCAATGAGTTTTTACGGCTCCAAATGTCACATCCATTATCCGGCAAAATATCTGATCCCCAGTTGTTCACATTGTTCGGCATTGCATTAGGATTTGATAATGTTCTTGAGGGCGGTGTATGTTGTCTCGTAGTCTGAACTGCTGGATGATGACCATTCTGAAATAGAGGTTGTGTCGGGGACAATCCCGTGCTTACAGCAGGATTATACCGTGACTGGCCAATAATTCCTGGTCTCCGATGACGAGCATTGGCATTACTATTGGAATGAAATTGTTGAGTCTGAAAAGGGGTCAGTTGCATAACATGAGAGAACTGTGGACTGTTACTGCTTCTAGGATTTCTTTCTGAGCTTCCTCCCGTCGAGTTCCCAACTAGATGTTCTGTGCTGCTAGACTTTTTGTTAGGTCGATGTAAAATGAAAGCTTCTGTTTGGGCAGCCATCTCACTTAGCCCATCGCCCACAGGATATTGAGGAGAGTCCCACAAGGACATATCATGTCTTGGAGATATTTTTCCGTCTACCTTTGAAGAATCTGTTGTTGTCTGGTCTTTTCTTTTGCTCTTTTTATCCTCGGCTTTCTGAAAAGAAGTGTCTGATCCCAGTCCATCATTTCCTTTGTTGTTCTCATTCTTCTTTTTGTCGCTTTTGTCCTTTTTCGCTGATTTGTTTTGACTAGTTGTGCTATTTTCCTGTGAATGTTGACTTTTACCTGTACCCTTCTTTTCGGATGACGGAGGAATATAGAAATCATCAGAATTTGAACTCTCTGTGGTTGTGGAGCTGGTGTCTTCCTGTTCTTTTGAGTTTTTGTTTCCTGTGACCAAACAAACATTTTGTATAGATCCACCTTTCTTCTTACCCCCAGGCAAGTGAGAAGTGTTTTGGATGTTGGTTTGTGCGTTCTGTTGAGCTCCTGGACTTTTCTTCTTTTTCCCTGAACTGCTGCCCGTACCACTACTAGGAGAGTTTTCTTTATCCTTTTTACTAAATCCTATGCCGGTGTTACTGCTAGGAGAGCCACTGGTAACTGTTACGTCTTCCACCGGAGGCGACGAACTCTTTTGACTGTTTTTATCAAAGAGCTTCGAAGAAACTGTGAGATTGTTGGTGTAGTCTAGGCCACCTTTTTTCGTGCGACGGTTACGAAGTGCAGAATTGTTGTTTGCTAAAACACTGTTTGCCACCACTGAATTTTTCCCATTGGAGCTAGTCCCTGTGCTGGAATTACTCACGTTGTTACTGCTCACACTTTTTGCACTCTCCTTTTGATTTCGTTTGAACCGATTTTCCACCTTATCGTACACCGCTTTGAGATCAAGTTTAGTCGTGTTCTCTTTGGTGTCATTTTTGGCTACATCAGTAGGCACTACACGCACTGTTGCCACAACCGTATTAGACACTATAGAGCCTGCTTCAACATAAGCCATTAATGCAGCAGCAATCAGTGCTACTACAACACCAATCAGAAGAAAGATTTTCAGCAGGGGTTCCCAGGTGGGACGAGAAATGACAGAAGAACAGATACTCAACATTTTACTTGGAACCATTGCAACCAAAGAGTAATTAAACTCCTGAAATATGACAGAAACAAATATACATGTTTGTTTTACAACCTGAGTGACAACATTATTGGAAAGATGTGTTACAGGAAATGATGTATCAACTTACCCCACCCGTGGAATCGACTAAGCGAAGAGATCTTACGACTTTGGACATGGTAAAGTCCGGCGTAAACGCGATATCGATGGAATGAGTATGATTAGGCTGAAGCGTAAAAGGGTGACAGTTTAAAATTCGAAATCCATAACCTTCACATGAGTCTCCTTGCGAAAATGAGCCTCCAAAAGCCAAGTACCATATAGAATTTTGAGGTGGATAAATTTCTAATATTCGTATATCCAACGGGATTTCTCCAATGTTTCTCGCAATGAAGGAGCGACGAACTGTTAGTTGAGGTGGCACATATTTGTTCATAGGTTCGGCTATACCAAATAGAAAGTTATTGGTATTATATGATTCATGATACGGAAAAAGCAAAAACGTACCTGCATCTGCAATTCTACCTTGACATGCTTGAAGCAATTTTTCTGTCAATTGAAATAGTAGAGCGGATCCAGAAGTGCCACTTCCTACAGTTAACTGTCCAGTGCCTGCTCGACCCTTTGCCGAAATCACCTCGATACCAGTCAAATTATTTCTCAAGAGGATCACAGTGTTCGCGATGTCTTTCGAATGTGGTCTGAATGAAGTGCGAAGATAAAATTTGGCACCAGGAGGTAGAACAAATGCAACTCCAGGTGGAGAGTTGTCTTTCAATCCCAAGATTTCACGAAAAAGCTGCAACTGAATTTCACTTATCTCGGTGCTACTATTTTGTTGACTAGATGATGATAAAACTCCACTTAATTTGAACGCTATTAGAAAACAACAAAAAAATTGTTGTACAATTGAGCACAGTGACGTCATTCAAAATTAGTAAAAATATGCACTACGTTGCATACCGTTTTCCCCTGCAGAAAAATTCCAACCATTTGTATTCAAACCTGATGGATACTTTGTCCACTGCGGCCCATAATCACTTGCCAGTGTTGCTTGAACAATCAACGGAAAACTAGACGGGTTGCTGACTGGGATTTCCACAATACTTTCGTTCCCTAAGGCTGTTAATGGGAACAGAACTGGTCGCAGGGATGACACACGTGGCCAGATGTAATTTACTTGGGTGAGAATTTTGTAACCACCCACCTCGTTTGTGTCCACCCAGACGGATATGTTGGAAACTAAATATAATGTGCTCATTTAGCATTTAATGTATAAAGGAAGTCCTTAGACAATTTGCATATATGCTAGATAATCCCGTACCTGTGGTATCACTGACGAATTCAAAGCGTTTTTGTAGCGTGGAAAAGATATCCCAGTCCAGCTCACCACCCTCCCACCCTAACTTTACCGCCTTTGTCCAAAGTTTTCCGACTATATTTATACAAACAAACAAGCGTTAATGACGAGAACCCAAACATATTTCTTTGGAAAGAATGCTGAAATTTAAGAAAGAAAAATTACATGCAGATTCCATTGTAAATCCAGTGTAGCAATCAGAGTCACAATATTTTCGTGGATCGAAATGTATTTTCCCAACATAACTCCTGCGCATTGGAAGTATTTCAGGATCACTTGGTGATGGGGTAAACCAAAGAAGATTTTGAGGTCTTGAACGGATACCATTAAGCAACAATGTACGGTTATACGACGAACCCAAATATAACTTTTCACATGAGATCTTTCCCTGTCGGCAAATTAATTGAATATTAGAATTCTAACATAAAATCAACGATGTATGATGCTCTTGCGTAATAAATTAATTTAGGAATGTCTTACAGGAAACACTTTATCAAATACAAAGGTATCTGCATAAACAGAACCTTTAGAAACAGCGAAACGAAATGGCACGCGAAGAGTCTGATTATGATCAGTAGTAACATACGCTTCTCCAAAAAATGTTCCTTCTGTAGTTGGACGTCGAATGTCGATGGAAAATACAGCCATGTGACCAGGCTGAAGAAATAACTACAGGAATTCAACAGAGAATAAAAAATTATTTAACAATGGAAAATTGGGACTTGTTAATGACACTATAAATTTAGTTTTTCACGGATGCACACTCACAGATTTTTTTAAATTATCAAACTCTTTGATCCTTTCCAAATCTTCTTTCACTCCTTTTTGCATTCCAACAAGTTCGACATGACCCCACGACGAGTTGGAACCCCAAGATTTTAGTCGTATTTCCACTGGGTTTTTATTTTCAAGAGAGAAGTATTCTGTATGCGTTGAGTACATTTCGATCCTGCCGCAGTCGATTTCGCCGTTTTCAAACATGTGCTGAAACAATAATGAAAAAGATTTCATTAAGTAAAATTGAGCCATGTAAGGATCTAGTTCTTAAAAGTAAATAAAAGGAAGCATTACCATCTGCAACTTTCCATCATAGCATGTAAGAGGTAGCTTTATGTTAGTGATGTTACTTTTGACGGTAACTTCAATTCTATTACGTGCGTCACAGATTTCACGCTTCCGCTGGATTTTCATGGAGAAGATGGTCTTCTGCTCGCCCGGGGGTATTATATGTGTCTGATTAAAACTGTTAACTTGAACCAAATCCGGATGACTAACAGCAACATGATAAATGGCGACAGTAGCGGAAAAGTTGTTGAGAACACTACAATCATTACAAGTAAATAAGTTAGGGCAAAACATTACTTAAGCTTAAAGGAGAATCGGGATGAGTGGATTATTCACCTAAAATTTCGAGGCGGTATGTGGTCAGACTTAACAAAAAATCCTAAAGAAGAAGCATTGTACTCGAGCTCGCCATGCATGACTGTGGCTCTAAATGGAACAGTCACTGTTTTTCCACACTCACTCAAAATTTGTATCATACCATGGGAATATTTCGGATCCTGGGCTAAAGAGGCTACAAGAAAGATAGTAAGATTTCAAAAATTAGATAATTGGGTAAAAAATTTATAAAAAAAACATTTTGTTTCCCCGCTTCCAAAAAAAATACTCATGAATTGAACTCACGGTCAAAGGTGACAAGAGCTACAACAGTCGAAACAGAGTTATCTGGTTCAATCACAAGAGGTCTAAATTCAATTTTAACAGCGGGGTTTGGGGGTCCTTTCACAGATACAGACTATTAACACAGACAAAACAATTGAGCATTCAGGTTTTAATAATTTTGTCACGCCACCGGGTCACACAAATTATGGCTATACAGACCTGAATGTTAACAGGCCGTCGCTCAGCATTAATGATGAACAGAGAAAGGGTTTTGGGCTTGTCGGACTGAACAAGAAGCCCAAAGTCGAGAGAATCTTGGGGTGAATACATTCCGGGTTCTGAGCTGACTTGAACTTCAACAGGTAATAATAAGTACTCTGAAGTGGACGCTGTGCTATTAACACGGATTCTACAAACGAAGATAATCAAAATGAACTTATAGAACATATTAGGGAAGTATAAAAATAGGTGAATTATATAATGTTATGTACAATTGCTTACTTTATAAAACCCGTGTGATTACCATCAGCCTTCCCTAAAAAACTACCTTTCATGACAGGTTTAGTTTCAAAGGGATCAATGGCCCAGGCGCTTCCGGCATCCTTTTCTAGTTCATCAGGGAGCTGAAGATGAAAATCAGCACCGCTAGAAAACATTTCTACTACTTGTATCCGGGTGTCATGAGTGTTGTGCATCATTATCAGCGGTTCATAGCTCCCATTGACGGGGATACGCGCCCCAACTAAGGGCTTCAGTCTATAGGGGTTCGGCATCCCAAACCCTCTCACCTAAAATCAATGCATAGGGTACACATAAGTATTGATCATCACAACATGAATGACATCATCACCATCAATTTCACATGTACAGACATTCCTTACATAATATTTAAACAGTCCTTTCGACGTATGAATGTACAAGTTAGACTCTACAAGACCCTCAACGCGACTGAGGAAAACGACTTCAAACGTTGTGTTACTCTCTGGACCAATCACCTATATGAACATATACATACACACATATTACATACAATATTCAAGCAGACATAGACATATACGTAGGATTATATCAAGCATCATATTCATGTCAGAAAGTCATTGCATTTTTTTTAAATCGCTAGAGGATACCTTATCTGCGAAAAACGATGAGTGGAAATGGACAGTGTTGCCCGAGATAGAGATCAACTTCAGGTTTTCATTTTTCAGTCGGTTGTCCACCCTGACTACACCCAAACGGGGTACACCAACATGACTATAAAGTGAACATGACGACAATTCATAAGCCACAAAACATCCTGTAATAATGCATGTTCATATGTAATTAAGCCAATATACGCAAAACCTTATAAATTTTATAGCCACATCAATCGATCATTAATACCAACACATTTTTCGTTTAGCTTGAGTAATACCTAATTGTCTCCATTTTCTCTATAAAACAAGTTAGCAAACAAGTCTTAAAATGCACCATTTTTACCAACACTCTAGCATAGCATCGCAAATTCTATATATCCTTTCACTTGCTATATAGTTTGCCTGACATGATTTAATTTTATGTTAAACACCTTATCACATAACCTCTTCCACTACGAATACCGACAAAGAGGTTACAGAGGTTACGAAACTTAAAGATAAATATTATTGACCCGTGATGTATCCACACTGCTCTACAGATTTTCATACATCCAATATACATACATTGGGCATTCATACGTTGTGGTAACGTCATATATTATCATATCATCTTTCCAAGTAAATTATACCACGGATTTTTTCTAACCATTCCTAATCCTTGCAGTGTAACTGCATTCATTGCAAATTTTAACACTGACGGAAAACTTACATAAACATTCTGCCTACATATCCTGCTTGAAAACACAATTTGGGGTCATGGAATAATGTACTTAATACATAATATGGCTGTCAATTATTGAACATTTAAGAACTAAATTCATGTGACATCTGAACTGGAATATGGTGCACTACATAACTACTTGGGAATTGATTTGATTACATCACATACTCCGAAAACACCTTCTGGAGCTAGCAACAAGTTGTATTTATTAAAACTGATGAAAAATAAATTTTGCTATGAAAGCAACGTTTCGACATTATAAATGCTGCGTATTATAAAATGAAGAATTTTCTACAATGAATGTAAATAACGGTTTGGAGGTAACCATAAACGTAGCAAGAACGTCAAAGGAAAACGTATAGGAACGTGCTTTGGCAATGACTTGCATACGCATATTCCATTTGTAAATAAAGGGGCATTGTTTCATTTCTCGATAATACGCACTCTTTTCTTAGAATTAAAACTGGCACAAAAATATAGTTCACACTTGCACTTTCATTGTTCATGACCTACCTTTCTTTGAAGTCGAAATATTTGGGATGGAAAGACAAAAACGAACTTTCCGACGACTGTTGTGTTTCTGGATCATTTGAACCAATTGTATCGGGTAATCTAAGTATAGAGAAGAATTAGAACAATGACATTAGCTGGCGATATTTGTTGTTGATTTGTGAATTCCAAGAAGCGGAGCACAAGCAGCTGCGGTAACAAAGAGACCATAAAAGTAATAGCTCTCACCCTTGCGTTGCTCCTTCGGGAACAAGAAATGGGAGAACAATACCCACTCCACCCCAGAGCAGGGTAAACATCATCAGGGGCAGAAATGATGCACCCATTCCAAATGGGTTTAATTGTTACTGGTTAACACACAAAACAAGCCAAAAAACCACGTCTTCTCACCCAAACTTTTGCCTCCTTTCCAATGATGGAATCTAAAAACTTGACACATGAAAAGACACGGGTTTGCTCTCATGAGAAATGGATTTCAATATAATTTTCATATTGCTACAAAAATGAAATTATATTTTTTAACAAAAACAAATGCACTCAGACGATTGCTACATAAAATCGGAGGTTTGAAGAGCGTAACACGTTTCTCGTAAATTACAATCACAAAAACATCACTTAAAAAGTTCTCTCTACAAACAAATTAACGTGACGAGATCCTGCTTATCCCTCGTCTTTTAATTTAGCCCCGAACAGCGGCGAAGAGTGATAAACCAATATTTACAACGCAATAATTGGAATTAAAAATGTGCTCCTTGTTTACCATAATAATCTAAATTAATCTTGGTGGCCACACAACAACATAAATAAACTTTATTTCATTATTTTTGCTGTTTTTCTTCTATCTTCAATCTCTTGTTTCTTCCTTTTGCTCTCCTGACTCTCATTCATACATCTCTTGTGTAGTAGTGTCTATGTGTGTGTTATGCTTACTTAAGCTTTTCCACTATGTTTATGAACTCTGTATGAAAACATTATTCATACCTTGAATAGTAGTATACACACACGCTATAAGGCATATGCGTAGGTTTATCCATATAAGCTTTACGGTTATATTCATTCTCATCTCCGTATAATACAGCTCTACCCTTAATCTCGTGTATTTCTGTGTGAACTGAGTACACTACTCTCTGCACTTTAGTATATTCTGCTCTCAAAGAGTCAGGTTAGCAGCAGGAGCAGTTTAGTTGTTGAGGTTGAGTGTAGGGTCTCAATTCAAGAAGAGTGAGAAAAACGAGAAGTTGAGAAGAGAGAAGAGAAAAAAAATGGATTTTATCAATTTACGAGAAGTGAATATTCCGCGTCTGCCTCACCCAATGTTCTATCTAATGCCATGCATTTTTAGCTCGAGTTGAGATGGCCTATTACAAAAATTGGAAAGCGACGACAACGACAGGGGCTAATGAAATTTTCACCTAGTTTCGCCTTTCACACCGTTCCCGTTCCCGTAAACTGCTTATAACACGTGTGCTTGTCTGAAACGGATGGGTAGAGACGTAGAAAGCTGCAAATACAAGAGGAATTATTGTCGTCGTGTTACATTCGCGTTGAACTGAATGATTGGAGTAAAAATATGAGAATGGCTTATAGCTAGCAGATATATTTTTAGGTTATTACCGACACTTGGTGATGAAGGGTAAGGGAAGTTAAATTGAAAAAAATCCTCCTTTGTTTCAGCCTATATATCCATAGAGCGTTAAGTGAAATAACAAGTCTTGGTTGGCTCAAAACTGCGATTATTCAGCACTCTTTTTGCTCATGATAAATAAGATAAACTGCTAAAGGTTAGGATGATGACAAAGAAATGATTAAAACAACGAATAGCAATTTAATTATCCTCGAAATTAATCAGCTATATGACGTGTGTGTATGTGCGATTTAAACTAACTCGGATGTAATTAGTACTTAACAAAACGAGCATCCAAAAAATAATTACGTTTTGGAGCATGATGTAGGCAATAAATATCATTGCCAAATTATTGTAGTAAATCGTGTAAAGTCGCATTTATATGCAGGTAAACCCATTCTGAAAACGTTGCGTTTTATGAGGTTCTATTTTAGCACAATTTATGAGGATTGGTGCCACAAGAAACCGTCATTAAAAATCTCTGCAGTCATAAATACGTCACGTTAGGAATGGAACGTAAATCTGAAGAATTGGCCAAAAACTATGGTTTACAAAGCAAATACGCACTGATTGATTTTTGTACTGACATAACCCTTTTGTGTTTAAAACATCCATATGTTTATTAAATGAAATTGGTTCTAACGTATTGTATGCAAAAAGAAATCATGCATGAACTCTTGAAGCACTCGTGGATCTAACGCTTTGTCAGCCCTTGCAATTTTTCCAACAGCATGCAGCACAACCCATGATCGAATGCATTTATACGCATGTATCGCTACCATCAGTACATCAACAATCACTGTACTTGTTTGATATGTGCAATACCAAAGTCTTGCAAAGAATAGGCGCCAGACTCATTCTCTGATTGTAAAATACATGCATATACCCCCACAGCACATGTAAGTGTGGTCGAACGAAATAAAAGTATAACAACTACCTGTACTGGCTTTTGGATAATTTCGAAAGAAAAGTCAACAACTCTAGTACATTTTCCCTGATGCGCACAAATGGGTCTATGCATATAGATGCAATCAAACCATGTAAATTAGTTGTTTCAAAAATGATTTTCGGTACTTACCTGAGAATTAAGAAATAAGAGCCATTGCATCGATTATAGACTTATTCATTATCTCATAATCAGGATCAGGATAATCAGGAGTATACCATATATTATTCTGTTAAAAAACGCGGCACTTCGTGGTGAATTTTTTGTATATATTCAGCACTTAAATTCTGGTTTAGACCAAAACTACTTAGAAGTTGTAAACCCACAAAACTAGAGCAATAAACATAAGTATGATATATTTAAGAAACAAATGAACTTTTTTCAGATTCCTTCTAGCAATATAAGTTTTCAACTAGAGTTTGATTTAAAAAATTCATGTGTTAAATGAATACCATTTTATAGATAGATTTTATAGATAGCTGACTGAAGTAAAGGGCTTACTTGCATGAGTCTGTGGACGCAAAACACGTCTGTAACTTTTAAACAGCTATAACCTCTCCTAACATTTCAAAAAGATTATTCCTCCACCTCGAGCAATTTTTATTTATTTATTTGAACGTTTCAAGCCTCCATCGAAACTTAAAACCGACAAAATACGAAATACGGATTTTCAGCTTTTCGACAGAATTTCCATCGACACGGTTTACGTAATACACATTCAATTAAATATCGCTTGGGTACCAAGTACATATAATTATTTGTATTCGAAGTAATAAAGCACAAGGCTTAGGCTGTTAGTAGTTGGTGGATGATATAAGTGTGCTGCAGGGTACTATCTGGCTGCCTGAGCCAAAGAAATGGTCCAGCCGAACACATGCTCTGCCGGATGAAAACATTGCTTAATTTAACTTGGTGTTTCGACTACTGATGTGGTAACGGATTTTCGTTAGAATTTCCGGTCGCCGTAGTTAAAACAGAATAGTAATATTCTTCATTACGTATTGGGCAGTTGTGCACTATAAGTAACAGCTTATTTCGAGGTGTTCTAGTCTATCGCCAGTCTGAATCCTAAACGAAGTCAGACCGAGTGAAAATCATTCACTATGACTGAAATTTTGTCGTAAGTTGTATTTATAAAATAACTAGTATTTATTTTACGGTTATTGTAGTCATCTCTACAACTAGTGTACATCATTAATCATCTATGATACAACACTTGCTGGCAATAGTTAGTAAATTAGTAGTGTAGTCAGTCCATTTGATTGTCTGGTATCAGCTGATTGTTTTGAACTCATTAATTAGAATATTTTCAGTGATTCAAGATTACTTTTCTGTGACTATTTGAGTATATCATTGGTTATAATATCGGACTACTTTCTTGTGACCTTTTCAATAAACCATTGATTAAAAGTGACTCAGACCTTTGTGAATACGAAAAGTAAAAAGTGACATGTAGTTAATGCTCATTGCTGCAAGGAAATTCACCAATTTTATAATGTTAAATGTTGAATGTGTTTTAATGTTTCATTACAGATACTCGATGTATCGTACTTTGAAGATGAGGTTTATTAAGGAAGTTTATGGACACTGCCGCCCGATCCTACTTCGAACAGCAATGTAAGTGATAGCATAGACACATGCTAAGGATGTCTGTAATTGACCACTTTAACCAAAGCAAAAAATGAAAGCAGAACTAATCATGTAGGATTGGTTAAATAATCGCATCTTAGGTTCCGTGGACTGAAGACAGGGCTTTCGTTGCCCGTCATGGATGCTTATCAGGTCACGAAAAGGGAACTGTCTACTTGTGGCGTTCTCCGATTGACTAAATCTCAAATTATTTTCTCGTCTGATAATAAACAATCTGGATCTCAAGGACAATCGTCTTCAAAAGACAAAGAAGGGTTACCCAAATCCTCAGGTTATGGATCTCAAGGTGAAAATCCCCCTGAAAAGTTTGATGGGGGAGACTATGACGAGGAGAAAAATGAGGAGTACGAAAATCAGGCTGAGAAGGCTACTACGCTTATTCGTCGATTGAAAAAGGTGCTGTCAACTGGAGTGTTTGTGTCGGTGCTTGCCTTCGTTGGTTACAAACGCAAAGCTAAGCGAGACGAAATCGCGGATAACATTAAAGATGCCACGTTCTTCAAAGAAGAAAACCTTTTCAAAGGAGCTGTTGGTGCATTATGTTTGTATGAAAAACCGGAAATGAATGGAGCTAAAGTGGTAGTCCCGGTCTCAATCTTGAAGGATGGTACTATTAAGCGTATTCAAAGTCTGAAAGTCACGAAGGATGATGTTATCGTGGCTAGCTTCCCAAAAGCAGGTAACAAAAAAATGTTTTACTGCTAATAATTTTGTTACAGTGATAATTGCTTTGATTCTAAATAACGTGGTACTAACACTATATTTTTATCATGTAAGGTACTACTTGGGTCCAGGAAATTGTGTACCTCCTTCAAACTGGACTGGATTTTGAGAAAGCTGGCGAAAAGGTGCTGGAGACTCGCTCTCCTTTCTTGGAGTACCCTTACCCGGGCCTAGATTTCGTGGAGAAGATGAGCTCTCCAAGAGTGATGAAAACTCACCTTCCTTATGATTTTTTGCCGTCTAATTGTGGGGATGGGAAGATCATCTATGTCACCAGGAATCCGAAAGATGTGGTCGTTTCCTATTACCATTTTGCTAAGATGTTTACTCCGCTAAGTTTCGCTGGGTCTTTTGAAGATTTCCTTGAGAAGTTTGAGAAGAACGAATGTAAGGGTTCTTATGGTTTATGAATATGGGATGACTTGAATTTTAAAATTTAAATATGATGCATGAAGTTGTAATTTATTTATTCTTTATTGTAGTGCCATATGGTCCATTCTTTGATCATATTGAAAGTTATGTTCGTCATCGGGAGGATTCTAATCTCTTGATTGTTACGTATGAAGAGCTGAGTAAGGATCCAAGGGATGTCATTAAGGTACTTTTTTGTCGACGCTTACAAAACGATCTGAAAAGTTTTAAGTTTTATGTCATCTAACTGTATAATCCGTTTATGATAAATTCTTTATGGCTCGTAGAAAATCGCTGCCTTTTTGGAAAAGCCATTGGACGAAGAAGATGTGCAAAAGGTTGTCATGCACACATCGTTTGAGAGCATGAAGAAAAATGCAGCCGTGAACTATGAGCACTGGGATGATCTAGGGTTCCGGAACAAGAATGAGTCCAAATTCATGCGTAAGGGGAAGATTGGTGACTGGCGCAACTTCATCGCACCGGATAAGAACAAGGCTCTGGATAAGTGGATCTCGGAGCAGAATAAAATAAAATTCCCATTCGTTTACGAAACTTAAAATTACTCAGAAGTTCAGCTGTACCACACGTCTAGTATTGCATTTTCCCCTTGATTATATTTTGTTGTGTCAGCTAACTCTGTAGCATTTGAACTAATAAAACTGAAAATTACATTGTAAAAATAAAAATAACATATTAATTGTGTTTTGGCTATTGACTTTTTTCCAGTAAATATCACGTTGCCACATTGCGATTCATATTGAAAATATCTCGAAGTTAACATCCAATGCCACTTATTTTAGCTTTTCCTGAACTTCGGTATCAAATCATATTCATTTACTTAATTGAATAAATTAATCACGTCAGGGAATCAGTGTTTCAATGGCAGATATTTATATGAAATTGATAGCATTCCAACCATATCCAACAGTTTAACATCCGACTCTACCCTAATAGCACAACTTTTATAGCATCTAAGGCCCATTCAGGTATTTTGTCCGCCATGATTTCTATCTGTGGTTAAAGAATCATGAAACATGACAAACTTGGCCCGTACAATTGCCATATGTACGATACAACACATTGCTATCCATGAGTCAAGCATATCTTGATTTCGATGGGCCAAGTCTGGGCCATCACTGGCATGTTTCAGTATAATTTTGTATTCATAATGACAGCCATGAGCGATTGGCTGATGCGTGTCACGTGTTTAGGCAGGCTGCACGACTCATTCAGTCGGTAAAGCTGTTTTCTTATAGTGGAATGTACACACACAATGTAAACATTCAACGTAGCTAAACCATATCATGTGTCCAGCAATGTTGATTGTCAGTTGTTTGTATCACTAGAAGAATAATGATTTCTAGAAGTGATTGTCAATTGTATTAAGTGGATTGGATATTTGATAGGATAGTTAATAGTGATTGATGGTTGTTACATAGGATAGTTAGTAGTGGTTGTTGATTGATTGTCAATTGTAGATAGTTTATAGTAGTGATTGTTGGTTGATAGGATATTTAGTAGTGTTTGAAGTGGTTGCTGATTTGTTGATAGGATAGTTAGTAGTGTGAAATTGTTGTTGATTCAATGTTAATAGGATAGTTAGTAGTGTTTGAAGTGGGTGCTGATTGATTGTTGATAAGATAGTTAGTAGTGTGAAGTGGTTGTTGATTGATTGTTGATAGTTAATAGGGATTTTTGGTTGAAAGTTAATTGTTAATAGTAATATAGTTAGTGGTTGATGGCTAATAGTGGTAGTTAGTTGTGGTTTATAAACGATAGTGATTCGTAAAAGTTGATGTTTAATAGTGTTTGGTGTTGTTAGTCATCAGTCATTAGTTGTTAGTTGAAATTTGATAGATAATAGTTCATAGTTAGTGTTGATAGTCATCAGTCGTAGGTAGTATGTAGTAATAATGAATAATATCATACTGTCATTTTCATGCTGGTCAATTGTGAATGAAGTTTAAATGGAAATTGAAATAAAGATAGTATTTTTTAACCTAATTTGTTTGTCAATTGACGTTGATTTCATAATAAAAGCTAATTTAGAAAGGTATGGGAACTAGTATGGTTGATCTTAGGCTGAAGACCGGCATGTCGCATATGCTTGGCTGAGAATGAATGGCCAATGTAGGGGCCAAGTAAGGCATTTACTTAATGCTTGGGGAATGCTCGGCTGCGTGGCCAAAATGTTGTATGGGCCAGACATCATAGCTTTCATGGGCCGTAGAACAGCCTTACATTTGTGCTATAAGGGTATATTGCATTGTTACTCCGAGAGACGTTAAATTTAATTTAATTCATGAATTTTATATATACGTGATTAGATTCCACTGAATACTATTGAATTATGCTACCAAATGATTCCATTTGTAAGCTTAATTTCCAATTAAGCGTTGCCGAAACTTAAATTGAAGTTCTCAGTTGATTCTGTCTAGTTGAATGTACTTATTTTGTTTTAAGTCATCCTTCTAATTTTTTTTATCAAAAGATGGCGTCTTTGGTTAATTTTTAGCGATGTACAAGGGTAAATTGATATTGTGCCGTTATGCATCTACCAGTCTACCTGAAATATTGGCATAGCTTTTAGGTATCTTTACTTCTTCAATGAATACTAACAATAAGCCTGAGTCGTGTCTAATATGTAGTAAAAGTGAAGTAATTCCATACGTCTGCCCTCAAGTCAATAATTTATTAAAAAATATGCTTTTCAAAGCTCATACTTAAGTTTAAGTTTCAAATTATTTATCTAAGCAATAATATAACTGATCATGTTACTAGGTATTATCTCTGTATACGCTGAAAATACTAATTTTACATCCAATGCTTGTTCAAGTTTATCACATGGTATTATTATTATTACTAACTTTAAAGTAGATAGTTGCGCTTTCTCTATAATTCATGGGAAATTAGTAGTTTGAATTTTAGTTCAGAAGCAGGCTAATAAAAACAGAATTGTTTTGTAAAGATTTAAAATATTACAAGTGCGAGATTTAGTTTGCGAGATTTTGACGCTGCTCTTTTATTACTCAGCATTGCAATTATATACGAAGAGATATTAGATATCAACATCATTTAAAAGTCTTGGTAGTAGTGGATTGTCGTTGTCAGACTTACGTGTGAGAACATTTTCGTGGTTAGAGTATAATATAATTCATTCAATTATTGGCACCATATTTGCCCATATTATTTAAAAATAATTTGAATTTTAATTAATATGAAATAATTAGTGCAAAGTGTTCTTCACCTGTTCATTACGGGCTATAGGCATGAGTATAACGAGTAGAAAAGTATGTCATTCTTTCACTCACTTTTCATATTTGCCTTCATTATGAATTCCATTTTGTGTTTTGAAACCTTATATGAAAACAATTAATGGCAATAATGACAACCAATGCCGTACAGAGCAAAAACTTCCATGAATGTTCAGAGAATAAATGAATGTCACAGGAACATAGTCAAGTGGTATTTTATATATATACGATCTTTTTATTCCACAAAAATGATAATTTATCCGAGTCTTACATTACCCCCATTACATGTAGCAATGCAATTTGCAATACATAATTCATCATTCAGACAACATTGAATGTCACACATCAAAACTCATTACTGTCCATAGATAGTAATTGTATCATATACATTATAAAATATCTATTTTTAAAATAGTTAGTCCATATTACAGTACCATCTCAATTTCAAATGCAATAGTGAAAAACATTTCCCCAAACTGGTCAACTTCATACAAAGTTATGTTCATGATGCAAGAATATGTTCATTTTTTTTTGTTTTCTCCGAAGAAATATACTCGGAAGCTTTTAAGTATATAATGATGTACGTAGCTGCTCACCTTGTTACTCATTTTCATAGACTTTTATAATACATAATAATAATAACACGTATGGCTATAGCTAAGCCTTACTATATTTTTTACTCCATAAATGCATGTTACATCAGTTAGAACTACGGCTCACGATGGCTTTCTAAGTTCCCTTTTGTTTCTGCTATACTCTATGAAAATACTATATAAATACTCTTATTACAATAATATAATTTGTTTGTGCGTACAACAACGAAATATCGTTAGATCCTTCTACTTAGCAACCCTACTTTAACTTTAATTTATCTAATTTTAAGTAGCAGTAGCAGCAATCATCATTTTAACAATCATTGGAGTTTCGATTCGACTCATAATATTCGATTTCCATCCTGAAATTCAGTACTTCGAGTAGAATTCACTTCTAAAAACTTATCTGCTCTTCCTTTTTCGAGTAGAACAATAAAGACAAATGCTTTGACACATCTTACCAGACACTGATGAAGATGAAGTTTTAACCTCAATCCCCAACTTTCAAACCTAACAAATTCATTCTTCCAGGATATTTAAGGTATTTGTACTATACTACATTTATAATTTAAAGCATTCATAATATAATAAAGTTGTATTCGCTTCATCATATATAATATATATAACATTGGAAAATAATATCATCAGGTAGTTAGATCTGTTGAGTCGATGTCATTGCTACATATAAACTACACTACAATAACATTTTACTACGGTTGCATTTGCGCATCTTCATATGTACAAATATATATATATATCCGATATACATATATTTATGCCTACACTACATTTTATATCGCGTCATTAGTTAAGCCAGTTTTTTGAGTTTTTTATTGACATATGCATGTTTCATATTTGTAATATAATAGTACGTTTTATATGCAATAAATAAATATTAAGTTGCTAAAAGGAAATCTCTAAAATGTATGTATGTGTGTAGTTCTAAATAAATAAATAGTAATACACAGGACACAGAATCATTTTCAGCTTCTACTTCGACATTGCTATATACACACAAATAGGTTTACTACATACACATACAAAGGAGAACTATAACGTACTTACACCATTTGGCATTCGATAATATATCTATACTACATACGGTTTTGACACTATAAACCATGTAAAGTATTAAAGTATACGTATAACAGTCAGCAAACTTTTGCCGGATGGTTTTTATATTTATACTACTAGGAAACAATGGAAACGATAAAGTCATGAAGAAATGTAATACATAATTTGGCGTGTTTCTGTGTGTGTGTGGCTTTTGATACTTAAAAAAGGTACATAAATATGAAAATTTTTAAGAAACCCTAACTTTTTCCATATCTCTCTCCTAATTCCCTTCATTTGCTGAGCATTGTTTCAATTTTTATTTTAACATTTATGTACCTTGTATATAGTTTCTGCTACACATTTTTTTGTGTGTAAACAAAAAGGTCATCAAAATATGACAAAGGAAAAGTGTGTTTGTAAAAAACAAAACTCTCGCCTCCTCTGATATTTCCGCTTGTTTGTTAAGTAAATAATTTACTTAAAAGCAGAAGTATCAAAGGAGGCGAACACTTTTCATAAAGCTGCTGAGCCATGTCTCGACTTCTTTGAAGAACTCCCAGATTCATTATCTGAGGTGAAACCAAGAGTAATTTTGGATCTCGTGATAACACTCAAAGCAGCCGTTTTGTCAAAATCAATTGTTGCATATCCTAGCTCTCCATTATTCTGGTCGTTTGTTAATTTTGGATGGATATCTGTTGTACCAGCACCACTTGCTAATCTTACTTTATTTACTGAGTCTAGTGCGGGGTGAGGTGCAGACTGTGATGAGGAAAGTAGTTGATGCCTAAGTAGCCCAGTCTTTCCAGAGAAGGTAGAGGATGAGCTAGATGGTCTGTCAGTCTTCAAATCTAGTTCTGCGTAATTGATCTCTGCAGGTTCTTGGATGGGGGCCCCAAATGGACGTGATGATGAGGATGCTCCCTTGTTACAAAATACGTTTGTGTAGAGGGCATCGTGAGACTGGCTTCCAGAAGATGAGGGCCTAACACTGGTAGAAGGCCCTGCCATAGCTGAGGATGTAATGGAAGGGTGTTCACTGGTGTGAATAGGCCGTCTTGCAGGAAGAGGAATGCTAGTGAGATTATTTTGATAGTTGTGTATTGGACCAGATGCTGAGAAAAGTGCCCCGCCGTGACTTTCTACATTCATGTAGACAGGATGATTCTGATCTGAATATGGCTTTCCTGGTCCTCGTCCCACAGAGTTAGAAATAATTTGCTCTTGTATTGCTGCTGCTGATGGTGTTTGTACAACGTCAGGAGGCTCACTAGAAGTTGCTGGAACCGCTGAGTTAGCAGCAGATGAGCTATTAGCACAAGTAGCGGACATTGCAGCGGTAGATGAAGTAATGAATCTGGAGCTGTTACTTTCTGACAAGTTGACATAAACAAATGTTGAACTAACAGGTGTTGAAACGGTTGTCGGAATATTTCCCGTGTTAACCGGAGTTCCAACATTGGGAGGTGTGATTGGCGTGGTTGGGAGTGTAGGTAGAGATGATGAAGAATTACCCTGGATTTTGGATTGAAGTAAATTAAATAGTGACTGTGCTCTATGACATCGGAAAGCAAAGATCCCAGCTCCAGTTGGGCATCTTCTTCCAGACTCAAAGGAAAAGAGATCATTGTCATAGCCATATCTTCGAAGACAACGGAGAGGCCAAGTCAGTGAAGGTTTCCCTTTCACATGAAGCACCAAATCAGTCTCTGTCACTTCCAGTTTGCCAGGTGACACACCCTGCCCCATGTCATCTACATTTTGGACGGTGAAAATGTTCTGGCGGTGGGAGTTCCTTCGCCCCGCTGGGAAACTACAACTACGCAAAAATGCTATCCGACTTCCGAAACAACCCATTGCATCCTATCCTTTTCTTCCTTTATGTTTCTGTAGTTCCCATGTTGGGCTGAATGATCTTAATACCTGGAAATAAGAAAAATAAAATAGTTCAATTTCAGTATAACACACATCACAATGCAAATATGCCTACACAAAGAAACTGATATGATATTTGATGCCATTCCACACGACACTATAGTATCAAGTATCCCTATATCAAATGTGATTTCCAGTTCTCAGAAACCCCTTGCTTCACCTCTGTTTTGACGCACTCAAAAAAATGCTCACTGGTATTCCCTCCAATAAGCTTTGTTCCTGTGATCTATTCCCTAGGAGGGAACGTCGAAAAAATGAGATCTTCAAATGTCAAGTAAATATTGTGTTTCTGTCCATATCAAAATACATTATTTTGTAAGAAAAAACCTGTGTTTATACAATCCAAACTTCTCTTATGTGAAGCATGTACTCAACTATCAACCATGTATAGTCATATCATATCTATCCAGAATCCTTCCCACCTCTTCTGCCTCTCATTTCCGGTAACAAGTCAACATCCTTCTAAGAAAGTTATGGTATTGCCAACTGTATATATGTATGCTACTTATTAAAAAGTTATGAAAGGGTTTATTGCATTGTTAGACACGCAATGTAATAAGAAGAATGATCTCAAAGGCATTTTCTTCCAGTCATATTTCCATTCCCTCAAGTCTCCCACTCTTATCATCCCAACTACACCTTCATATTTCCTTTCTTTTAGACCCTAACCAACTAAATTTGATACTACTGTAATTCTATACGATACCACACGTTGTTTGTATGAAATTTCATTCAGTTCTTGGCCTACGATAGAGATGAATTTCGTTGTTACTCGTATCATTTCTTAAGGTCATTATGTACGACAGGTGACTCATGTCATATCAAGTTTATAAAATAAGTAGGAGTGCATCGGATGTATGTGGGGTGTACAATAAATAAACATGACAATTATGA
This sequence comes from Orchesella villosa, assembly GCA_036850725.1. Taxonomy (NCBI): domain Eukaryota; kingdom Metazoa; phylum Arthropoda; class Collembola; order Entomobryomorpha; family Orchesellidae; genus Orchesella; species Orchesella villosa. The sequence goes on along the minus strand of JAANSM010000013.1, from coordinate 10,246 downwards.
AATTCACTTACAGGACAAAAAGGAAGCTATAAGATACATATAAAAGAAATATATGTATATAGATTGTTGATGAATGAACAAAAAATGAGCCCGGCTAAAAAACGATCCTTTTGTTTGACAAAGAAAAAAGTTACGCAAGGTACCTACTTTCCTTTTGTTTGTTCAATGACCGTCATTTCATTCCATAAGAAAAGAATATAAACACTTTGTATATAGTGCTATTACAGTACAACCGCTCATTCATGCATGTCATCTTTTCATGTTGCACGCTACAAGGGAAGTTTATGTGTAACAAGTAGAGAGCATAACGGAAGTCTCCACTTTTCTGTTTTACTCATTACTGCCGTCTTCAAAAGCAGTTTCTAATGGGGGATATTGTGACATGAAGCAAACATAAAATATGTGGGTTTGAGAAGCATGAATGGTACCAGTGAACAAACATGATGGAACGTGAAGACTTGAGATGTACGTCATGTAAAAATTATTTATGAATGGAACCACACACCATAAATCCCATCCTTATGGTGTAGTGGTCTCTCTCATAATGATACTGTGAAATATGAATGAATAATATGAAACGTGTGGCGTAAGGTAAGGAAAAGAGGATCATAGAATGAATCAAGTCACATTAAACCCCAACAAATGCCTTAAGGCATGAGACAAGAGATAATATGATTGAAGTCACGTAAGAATCTTAGAATCGTCTTACAATCAGACTACAATCCCATTACGGACTATACGTAAATTAGATACTCCTTCAATGCTTTACTTCTCTAACATAATTGTGGCAGTGTTATGAATGCAAACTTAAATTGTTTTGTTAAGAGTAAATTTTGTCTCTCGTTACATTTCATTTTATGAACTACACACATAATGTAACTGCTTTCTGTATGCGTCTTTGTATCCAAAGAGAAAAGCAACGAGTGAAAAAAACTGGGTGTCTCGTTTTTCATGGATGAGTGTAATGTTGAATGAGTTGGATAAAGCACCTCAACAACCACAAACATGATCATCATCAACCTTGTAATCGGGTCTAGGGTACTAGATGTCTTTGATGAAGATTCTTTTATGGGGTTAATGTAATATGACACGGGAATATGACTTGTTTTTCGGTATACATCCCTGGTGAAGGGGAACCACATAATCACTATTAATTCCCTTACTCACTCTCTCTGCTCTCTAACATATAATGTGTTTCTTGCTACTTAAAAGTACTTCTCCAGTTACCCCGGTTTAATCTTAGTGCTACCAAAAAAGGAACTTGATTTTGGAAAGTAGAAGTATGATATGATATAGGTAAGATAGTCGCATTGTTTTATTACAATGCTGAAGTAATTAACGGTTTTCCTAGTGAGATTTCATTCAAGTATATCAAGTAGCACGTAGCCAAATGATGATAGATTCTATATTCAATTACAATGGGGCTAACTGGGTTATGAGATATGAGGCTTAGTAAGTCAAGTGTATTTTGTTTTTCTCTTCTAACTTCTCATACCTAAGTTTTCGGTTGATTCAAATCAGTAACACTCACTCCCTCCTTTTATCTGTTGCCATATATTACTTTTCTAATAATAACGAAAATGTTTTTGAGGAGATTGCGTTATCCATCCGTCCGATAGACCATGAGTTAATGCGTAGAGGTGGAACGAGGTAGTAACATCTATAGCATCCAACATCCCAAAAGTTATTATTACTAGCAAGTGAACGTTAATTATTTTGAGGAGTGACGAAGTGGTCGGTACAAGGGATCGTGATCTTTTAATAAAAGCAGAGTGTGATGCGAAAGTAGCTCAGCCTCATCTGATGTAAGTGTAAATCTAGGGAAGGAAGCAGGATTTCAGCTTGGGTGGATACTAAACAAGATGCTACTTTTTCCGTTGAAATCAGATTGTTATTTTTCATAATGCCACCCCTGCTACTTTGCTACCTACTTATACAACCTATGTTCAATTGACAAAATAAATTGGAAAGAAATTAGTTTTTATATGAAGCTCCTTCTGTTAATACTAATATTTCAATGTTGATGCACACGTTATCAGCGCAGTACGTTTTCCTGTGACACTATTACTATATTTCTGCGTAGGATAAAAACATGTTTTTTTGTTTCCTACACACTCAAATATGTACTCTCAAGGAATGTACATAGTATGTACATTTGGCACTTGCAAAGGCATATTTATAGGTACCCACATTTTTATCTCCTAAAAATGAGTCAATAAACCTCTCGGATTACAATTTATGAAGGATACAGGGACTTTTTGCGCATCCAAGCCTTCTTGTTCGTTTAGAAATTGCGACGTTAGATCTGCTGGTGTAAACAAGTCGGATATATTTACGTAAATATGGTAGTTAATACTCAAAATCGCTAGTGTTAAACAATTCGTGTTCACTTGTTAAACTTTGGCGTGAAATTCGCTCTTTGCATCCAATTAGCATGAGCATAAATAGACACAAAACAGGTTTTCCTAAATTTACTTGGAAATCGATTTTTGGAACGTGAACGACTTGTTGACATGCACTTAAATATGTTGAAAGTACGGATTAAAATAGACGGAAGCACTTGAGCTATATTATATTGGCAATACTTAGGTGTTACAGTTGTGCTCAAGGGGGTAAATGGGAAGAAAACAAGCAGTTAGTCAGCGTTCACTGAAGTGCACATATGTGCCTATAAATTTAGAAAACTGCGTTTGATGCTTGTCCATTTATAAGTAAAAGGGATTTCCTTATATTTTCTTGGTAGAAATGTATAGTGAAATACTTGAGAAGTTTATGATAGTTGTTGATGTTTAGCAAGAGCCACACTTGAAGCCGTGAGAGACGAGTTTACAGAATCAAAACATCCCATTTACACCATGTTTCTCACAAATTCCAAAACACAATTTTATTATTGTATGCATGAATTCTATAAAAAATGAATTACGTATTTTTGACCATATTTAATAAAACTGTTGTTAAAGCCCAGACACCATATAAGTGCTTAGTTTTCATAGTTATGAATAGTATGTTTGCGTCACTTATTTTCTCGTTTTAATGATTTCATTTGCATTAGGATACACTTGGTCGGCTTTAACGCTCTCCCACTTCTCTTCTCCTGCAAACAAATTGTATTTTTAGAAACAAAACAAGTTTATCTTCGGAGAATTGTGGAAAAGTCCACCAGAAGCAAAAATTGCTGATTCGTTTTGAGAGTTTTATCATTAGTCCGAAATCCCACGACGACCACGCATATAAATTCAGCATTCTATTGCGTCACATCATACATAACTGCTCCATATGGCTTTGAATAAGTCTACATTTAGAATACTTGTTGCGGATTTATAAAATTAATAATTTTCTCACAAATTGTCTACAAACTACTGTGCGAATGAGCGAGAAAAAACACGTTTTACTTCGCAGAATTTTTGCTGCTGGTAAATACATTATAGTGTGTAAAACAACATATATTATTTTCATCCAAATTAATAATATGACAGTGAAAGTTTTTTCAACTATGAACTGATTCTAACTAACCATCCTTGTTCCTGCTTTGTTTCTCTTTCCATTCATTTTCTAGAATTATTATTGCAAAACGAAGTTCTACACTAGTAAATATTTTTTTAAGAAGAAAGAGTACTTATTACTACATCCATCCTTATATTAGGGTAAAGAATTATCATGAACTATGACACTTTTTGTTGATCAGATAAAAAAATTGAAGAGCAAATTTTCCTTTCTGTTCTTATGAACAAGGAAAAGGATGGTAAAACAAAATCAAAGCAGTTGCTCTTTTTCAGAATCATACATACTTCTTTTGAACTATAAATACTTGTTTTAAGGACAAAGGCATTAAGATTGAAGTATTGCTGCTCAAACCTAAAAGGCTGAGCTGAAAATCGGATAATAGATTTTCTCCTTCTCAGAAAAATTTGACAAAGGTACTTATCACAAGTTGCCTAAATGCTCATTCTTCGTTTTTGTACTATAGTACCAGCAGCCTGGAAAATGCGATTATGGAGAAAGAGGAGAAAAGAACAGACATGCAAAACTGTGTAATAATATAACTATAGATAAAATTGAGTAAATTTGATATACGTAATTTTTATAATGTTTTACTTCACTTTTTGAAGAGATAGATCCTATTATTTCTTGCAAAACTAAGCGAATATGTATTGCATTAAAAATAGACTTGGTTCTGAGAAAACAATATCCATTGGGAATTCTATTGACAGTTCTTTTTGCAGCTAATCACTACTGTTGACTGTGAGTTCAACTGAATAAAATATAATGCACTAGTGTATGAAAGTTCTAAACTGGGTGAAAATTGTTGGAATAGTTTGAATGTCTTGAAACACGAGACGGGAGGCAACTCAATCAAAGCAAAAAGTGTTGTAGTAAAAAAAAGGTAGACAATATGAAGTGAAAAGTTGAAGCGAGTGATAAGAAAAGTAGAACAACAAGTTGGATGTGTACGAATATAGAAAAGGTGAACCGGAAAGGAATTGCTCAATATGAAACTAGCAGTTTGTATTTGCATTTTGAACTATTTTAGTCTTGTTTTGATATAATAATGTCACTATGCGTATTTTTAGAGAGAAGTTATATATACGCAGTGAGTTATTTTTACCTGCAAAATATTTTCCTCTATATTTAAACAGAAAAACTTTTTTTCATCTTTGACTCTTCTAATTACAATCGTTTGATTTCCTCAATACCATATTGATTTTTTCGGTGAAAGGGCCATTAAGAACGTAAAGTGTTGCACGGCAAGTTGAGCATTGCAACGAGCGAGTACAGAATAGTTTTATCTTGAGATTGATCGTTTCTCTAATTTCGTAAGGGAAGTTGCAGCCTCTGCTCCACTACCTTGAACGATATTCTATTTCATGTCATCTATATGAGATAGAGATTCAAGAACTTAATAGTTTTTAATGCGTTTCATCTTCTATAAAGAGTGTCTGGAAGAGTGGTTATCCATTACGAGCGAATACTTAGGTACATTTCTATCATGTGTGTATGTACATTACATAAATCGTCTGAGTGTGTAAGAAAGTCTTTCTCCTTTTTTATTTGGAAATGCTTAGCTTTGCTCAACTCAAGTGAACCTATCCCAGCCCGGGAGCAAGCACAAGGTGAAAACAATTGATGAATAGGAAGCCCTTGGATAGGAAAAGCATACAGGCTGCTACTGACTCGGTATGCTTTCATGGGAAAATTCTCTTTCTCTCTCTTTTCCTCAAAAGTATTTATGCAGCTTCCTTTTCCCCTTTTTCTCATAGTACTTCCTTTTTTCGATAATAAAAGAGTTGCCTTTCGTGCAACTCTTTTATTTGCAAGTTTGCTTGTTTCTCACAACCAGATAATATACAATGACGGTGAACCAACTTTTTTTTATACTTTAAAGATAACAAAACATTAGATGAAACTATGTGGGTGTCCATTGTGCCTTTGGTTCCCACAATGAAGCAATGACACAAAACAAACCACAAATTTCAATGGGTAGGAAAAGAGGTACAAGGTTCAAATTTGTGGCTGTCGGATCCGGTTTCAGTTATCTGGCTTGGGATATTATTAATCGAAATGAATACATTCCTTTTATAAAAGTTTTTATGCCTGGTGTTGATAGGTATTGTAATAAGGTTGATTCTAGGATTTGATTATAGCAGTAGAGTTTCATCGGCACACAATATATCTACAAAGAAGGCAGAGGAATAAGCTTTCCACCTGCACCTCCAGTGAATCCTTAGAAGCTAATTTCTAGATAAAACTCAAGGCCCATAAAGCCTCAGTTCTCATCTCGCCTTTCAAATGACTTTTAGGGAAAATGATTACACAATCTGTATCGCAATGTATGTCGTATGTGAAGTAAAATTTGTGAGATTTGATTAGAATCCTGTTGATTACAACCTTCAAATGGAGTGTGGGCAGGATGGAAACCTTATGCAATAAAAGTCCCTTGGACTTTGACCATTTTATGTCAGTGATGAAAGTTTAGTTAGAAGGGATGTGATATTTAAGTGATGGTTCAAATTGTTACATGAAAACCGATGGAAAAACTTGATAAATTGTTACATGAAAAGTAGTGAGGTTGCCTATGTCTCCATTCTCTTTGAATTGGATGAGAGAAAGAGTAGAAAGAATAGTAATTAAGGGCTTGCTCATTAATTGGCTTGTTGTTTTCGCCCAAACATCTCAACTCAACTTGTTGAAAGCTGGGTTACTCAATTTTCCAGGGTAGTGAGCTTTACTTGAACATACACAAGTGCATTATCATTATGTCTCATCAACCCACGAGACGTTAAACGTAAGGATTTCAAGCAAATAGATTTCCATTGCAATGCCAACGCCAACCCTCTTATTATTTCCATTACTTTCTTTAGCCGTGCTTATCATAAAGCTACTTTGTTCATGCTTGAAGGTCACTGTGTCTAGGAAAAGGTTGAAGAACAATTGTGAATTCACAACGGTAAGAGAGTGGTTTGGGTCTGGCCCTACAACATGATTCACAGTTTTAGTCAAAGGGAATAGTTTTGCAATTTGCAACAAGTCCCAATTTGTGTAGATAAGAGTTATTATGTTATTATGAATGATTCTTCCACTTTCACAATCTGAAAACGTAACTAGACTTATTTTTTCCGCTTCACGATAAACTAAACCTACGCTGTCTCATTGAATGTATTGAATTTATGTAAGTGTAACTTGCTACAAAGCTTTTGATTAATGGATAGTGTCTCCTTTTGTGCTTAGTTATTCATAAGGAAGAATAAAACTGAAATAATAATTCCAATGCAAGTGCACAATCTTCTGTCTAGGATATTTTGATTTTAGCTCTGTTTACTCTTTAATACAGCGCACATCCGTTGCACATGTATTCTGAATGTAGTTTCCAAGAAAATAATTTACCACTTCTCTTTGTTCATGAGTATGAGCTTCCACCAGCCCACTTATAGCTAAAGCAAATTATCATTAGAGAAAGTATCCAGTCTGAAGTATTTTTAGTAGGAACAATTTGGGAGCTTTGGGAGCGGATTTATTTGCCATGATTGAATAACTAAAGAAATCAAACCTTAAAAGGAGACCTGCTTGACTGGGAAAATTATAACAAAAGTAGTTCTTTGGAATAGGTTGCTGAGCTCGTTAGAAGGTTGGCGAAATTTGGATAGGAATTAACGTAACTGAACAAGTGCTTCAAACTGACTTATGTGACCAAATGATGGTTCCTTTTTCTTTTCTGAGCTGTTTTCTAGACAGCACTTGTCTGTCTTTTAAAGACTTAATATGGAAATACTGTCTGATAACATTTGGAATATTCATGGAAAAATGGATTCCCATATTTCTACGGAGGCGCACAATGCCGTCATTTCGTTTTTGTACAAAAAACCCTAACTAAGCTCTTGTATTGATAAACGTTTTCATCATGAAAGCGAATACATAAGTCTCGAATATTATTTTATGATAGAGCAAATAGAGTAAAGGCTGATCATTTCCCCTTTGATGTGTGGTGTTTTGTTATACAATCAAATATATATAATTTATAGGTAAGTTAAATATTGAACTATGGAGGACACCGGCATACTGCTTCTGATTGTAAAAAGCAGTTGTCAATGCTTTTGACTTGCTTGCCAAACTCTTCGTCCTTTCTGTTTTCACTTTTGGATGCTTGCTAAAAAGTTTTGTGATATATATACATACATATATATATACTCTCAGTGTTTGTGAGTTTGAGGTGAGGTTTCGTTCCAAAAATTATCACAATCGTTGGGAGTTTTTAGTCTCTTGATCATACAAGCACTTCCATACCACTATGTTACCTAGTTTCACAACAGCCCTCAACCACACTACAATTTACAAGGTGACATGCTAAATAAGTTATACCACAGGTTAGATAAACTGCTTGTAAACCATGGTTGAACACATAGCTGAATGGATAAGTTCAAATTACTACAAGTGATGATAAATCTTAATTAATAAATAGATATAAAGGTGAATGAATATATACGAATATATACTAAAAATAAATAACCATAATGCTGCCTTATGTTAAAATTAAAAAGTAAAATTGCGTCATGAAATTTAATCCCCATTACTTCAGCATCCCTAAGTGGAATCCCTACACACAAGTAAAATGGATGACTCAATCATGTGAATACAAAGAATGCAATTGGACGGACAGACAAAGTCAGCAAAACCCTTACTTTCCGTACTGACATTCAACCACGTAATAAAAGTAGGTTAAACTGTCATACATTAACTGAAATGCTATCAGGAAACCAAAAGTCGCATGAATAATCGAGTATTTTCCAGTCCCCAAAAAAAATATCACGGTCTTGGGAAAAAGATGCCAGTGGCAATGGCACATATCATACTACTATCTCACCCACTTCTATGATTCATTAGCAGATATTTAGTAAAAAACAGTGCAATACCTTATCATAACATTTGTTTTAGGAATAATTTCCAATCCACCATAATTTTTGTGTAAGGTTGAAGGTGTAATGTTGGAAGGATGTTCTATACATTTTATGTACATTATATATTTATTATGCAGTGATGCTATCACAAACGCCTAATAATATTGTCGGCTCTATATATATATACACACATGGTCATGATTTTTTTGGTGAAAAGGAACCATTCCACGTTTGTGGGCAGGCGACTTGCAAAAGTTCGACGAGAAAAGTATCGATCCCTTGTTCCATACATACATTGAGTTTGTAGTGGGAGAGAAAGGAGAAAGAGAATGTGAGACGGATCTCTGGAGGAACTTGAGGATTTCTCAAACGTTCCGGTTACTCCACTTATGCATTTGCAGCTGTACAAGATATATATCATTATCAGCACAAGTGGAACAACGAGATGATTTTTTTTCTAGTTGGCAGCAGTGTGGTGAAACGGCTACACACACGTACGCATACACACATTGTGTGCTCATATATCTTTAAACCAAGTGTATAGAACTTTTGGATGATATGGGAGAAAGTGAAGAAGATAGTAAGAAAATAAAACTTGATCGACATTAACTCCAACTGCTCAAGATGCTGGTATGCTGATGATGTTGATAAAGATAGCATGTGATAATGCAATGTGTTTTGATAAAAAAAATTACTATAGAATTTTTCAACGAATATCGTCATGTGGGAATTTCCTTCCGTTATATTCTCCACCCCATATAATTTATCATTTTGTCGGAAAACGTCTATATTTGTGGTAATATCAACACTTCCTGAAAAACATGTAGATACATTTGACTTATTCTCAGCAGTAAATGAAATGACTTGGAATGATCTTTTCTCCGACGTAGAACTTCTTGGAGCAAAAGCATTTATGGCTATTCAGTAAAACTTTATTGCTCCTTTGGAGTGTATGTAACCAACAAGACAGTAATTGGAAACAAATTCCCCTCGTTTGTTCTTGATTAAACAAGTATTTTCCTTAGCAGCCGTATTATGTAATACTTGCTTCTAGAACATTTATTGTAGTAGGTTTCCACGTGATTTCTGTGAAGTTATGAATATATTGAATATATACAAAGCGAAGAATAGCCGTCTCTTATGCTCACCTGCTGGAAACAATTCCATGAAGTTTCTAGGAAGATTTAGGCTTGGTTAAGCAGCATTAATTTCGGTTGGAATTTTGTGGATGGAAAATTCCATGAAAATGTTTATCTCAAAATAACGGGAAGCTGGTCCCGGAGTTTATGCTTTGTATGCAATGCACACTGAACACAACAACCATTCATGTACAAAATATCTTGAGATTGTGCACCAGATGAAGATTCTAGAAGAATCTAGACACATTTCCCTTCTAATCAGTTGTCTTGAAATGAAAGTTGCGCATTATATAAGGACACCACTTCATTACATAGTAAATGTTTTCCCTATCCCGAAACCACTTCCGTTTCTAGATTCGTCTAGGAACCACATAATTAGAAATAAGTATCAAAAGTATGGAATTACATGTCGAGAACCATTTTCCAGGATGTTGTTGTTGAATCTATGTCAAAATTCAGGGAAGCCTAGAATTGGTTCGTTCTTACATTTTAACACGTGCACACCTGCCGTATACAAATTACATTGGGGCAATAACACGAATATGATTATTAGACTTCGGAAAAGTATGCCGTAAAAATGGGCAAAATATGCATGCTGATATGCCGCAAAAATTAGCAAAATATGCCGTAAAAACATGCCGTTAAAAATAGGGTTTTTATTGATTTTTGAGATACACAAGTCACAAAGAAGTCATTTAAGCACAAATATGTATTCTA